>WWET01000867.1:421632-442637 GCA_011038615.1 Limnodynastes dumerilii | reverse complement strand
GTCCCGACCCGATAAGCAGAGAATTTTTTTTTTTCATTTATTTGAGCTGCAATTAGCCAGTTGTCCAGCAGGTGGCGCTGTGACGATCTGGTAGAGTAGGCTCCGCACGCAGGAAATCACCTCTGCAGAGTTCCTGAATCACTGTCCCGATTTCCACGGGACAGTCCCGATTTCGGTGCACTGTCCCGCTGTCCCGCCCGTTGTCTTGTTTGTCCCGATAAGCAGAGAATTATTTTTTATTTATTTATTTGAGCTGCAATTAGCCAGTTGTCCAGCAGGTGGCGCTGTGACGACCTGGTAGAGTAGGCTCCGCACGCAGGAAATCACCTCTGCAGAGTTCCTGAGTGTCATCACTGTCCCCAGCCAGTATCCAGCATGTCTCCCCTGCTACCACTGCCCTGCTCTGGACTGGTGAGTGGCCTTGGGCCCCTACCTTATGCTTTGCTTATCCTATCTGCATGGGCTGTGGAGTGTGGAGGGATACAGATAGTGAAAGGACCAGGAAGACTAACAGCCATAACAAGGGGGCAGGTGAAGGCTGGCACTGTCAATGGGGGGGCAGATGGAGGCTGGTACTAGCAATAGGGGGCAGATGGAGGCTGGCACTGGCAATAGGTGGCAGAAAGAGGCTGGCACAGGCAGTTAGGGGCAGACATGGAAGCAGGCACACATGGAGGCTGGCTGTATTAATTGGGGGCAGACATGGAGACTGGCAATAATAATATGAGGCATATATAGAGGCTGGGCATATGAATCCTGGACAAGTAATAAGGGGCAGACCTATGGATGGCTGAATAAAAGGAACAGGTACTAGATCTGCTGGTATGGGCGGTGCAAGACACACCCACTTTCCCAGACACGCCCACTGGGTGGTACAAGACACACACCCCACTACCAGGCCGCAAAATTTTGTCCCTCTTTTGAATTTTCAAATGTTGGGATGTCACAGCCTCATGCCTGTGTGACTGCAGCTGCTGTTTGGTGAGGTGATACAGGCCCCGCCCACTTACACCATGTGATCACAGCCTCATGCTTGTGTGACTGCAGCTGCTGTTTGGTGAGGTGAGACAGGCCCCACCCACTTACACCATGTGATCACAGCCTCATGCCTGTGTGACTGCAGCTGCTGTTTGGTGAGGTGAGATAGGCCTCGCCCACTTACACCATGTGATCACAGCCTCATGCATGTGTGACTGCAGCTGCTGTTTGGTGAGGTGAGACAGGCCTCGCCCACTTACACCATGTGATCACAGCCTCATGCATGTGTGACTGTAGCTGGATGCTCAGGGCAGGGAGACATGGCAGATAAGGACCACCTGTAAATGAGTAATAGGGGTTAAAAAACTAACTGAGTTAAGGGGGGTTGTTTACTGTGAACTGGAAAGGGGGTTTACATAATATTAAATGGGTCATGGGGTGGTCAATTTAGTGTAAATAGGAATCAGGAGGTATATTAGAGTGAACAGCAATTTAGAGTGAATAGCAACCATTCGGAAATCAATGGTACAAATCAATCTATTCTTTTAACACCAAACTGTTTTTCCTTATAACTTATGTAGACCTTAAGGCATGAACAGATAATGGTTTATACAACATACCTTCTGTCATATGTCAGTCTGTGATGAATTTTGATGTTCAAATACAGAGCGGTGAAAGATGTCTCTAGTTATAAGGAATTTACAATTAACACATCTGCTACACTGTAAAAACCCCTTTCACTGATGATAGACACCCAGGTATGTTTAGAAGCAGGAACAATGTCATTGTAACCAGAGTCTTGTAGATTGACTTCTCTTCTATCACAAAAAAGGGGTTGGCTCTGCATTGTGGGCGATCTTGGGATCTGTGGACAAAATGTGCCAATGGCGCATGGTGACTGCATGAAGATGTTTATACATAAGGGAGAACTGAGTGCAGAACACAAGTCTAGTGAAATGAAGGCTACCGCAAACTACAATAACCCCATGCTATTATTATCAAAGAGCTGCTGTGTTGGGGGAAAATAGCAAATTCCCCAAAAGCAAAAAAAAATAAAACAATGACAGCACTAAATATATAATATAGATAGATAAAATATAATATAAAGACCGGTGGGAGTCCCCACACCGGTGGCTGTCATTGAGAAGTGGAGAGTTCCTTTTCGGCTGTCTATTTCGAATGACGGCCGTTTTAGATTATTTTATTTTATTGTTTATGAATGGGTGAGTTTGTTGATCGGCATACTCACCCACTCATTTTTGGAAGTGCCGTCGCTGGACTACCGGAGAGATGATTAACCTCTCTGGGGACTTTTAGGATTAAGGGGAGGATTGGGGTTAGGCTCTGGGGAAGGGAGGGTTAAGGTTAGGGCCATGGAAGGGGAGGGTTTAGGGTTAGAATCAGGCAGCAGTGAAGGGAGGGTTAGGGTTAGGCTGTGGGGAAGGGAGACTTTTAGGGTGAGGCTGTGAGGAAGGGGGGGGTGGGGGGGGGAGGAGGGGGGGGGGGGGTTAGGGGCAGGCTGTGGGGAAGGGAGGGGTAGCGTAATAGAAGGGGTGGTTAGGATAAGGGTTATTATGTCAGTATTATAAATATATTACTCTATTTCTAACATTTTTTACAAGCCACCTGTTTGAAGAAAGAGTGCCTGATCCAGAGTTTCTGCCGATGCACTATATGTCAGATCACGCTGAAACACACAAATCTGGATAGGAAGTAGGAAAGAAGTGCAGGCGTTTACCCCCACACAGGGGTGGATTGGTAATAGGTCTTACCAGGAAGTTTTCCCGGTAGGTTGGTGCCCTAATGAGGACACCTGGAGGTCGCCTCATAAATATATGGATTAAAAAAAAAAACACTTCTCCTGCAGTCTGTCCTTTTAATGAGCTGGGATCCACAGCCGCTTAGGGATCAGCTGTGGCTGTGTAGCAATGGCTGGGACCTGAACCCCCCTCTGGCAACTGACAGCCAATCCTAAGTAGCTATGTCGCTCCTCTCATCAGAAGTATCCGCTGTCGGTACTGAACAGCAGCAGCCTCTCAGTCTTAAGTGAGGTCCCAGGGGGAGGGAGCAGAACACCTGACTGGAACTCTGGCTATATGTGCTAGGGCTAAGGCACAATGACCAGAGCCAGCATTGGGTCAGTGGAGGAATATGTGTGAGCCGCCTGTCACACAGTGAAAATACGCAAGTAGCGTAGCCAGCGGCCTCCAGCAGGGGGCCGCAAAGATGAAAAAAGTACCTTAATTTGTTTATAGAATTGAATTTAATTAATGTTTTATTATACAGGTCTATGAGAAGCCACATATATATAACTGAGATTTCTTATATAGGAATGCTATATTGGAGATGGATAAGAAACTGAGAAAAGCTGTATCTATAAAATATGTCATCGGCGTCAATGGTGTTTTGGACATATAAATCTGGAGATTATAAGTTTCCTTTATTGAAATTTCATTATAAGTATGGTTGGATTGTATTCTTTTTAAGGGGTGTGCTTTTAGTGGACTATTGTATTGTGTATAATTTTGTGAAGAAAGAGTTACACTGTAAAATGGAAAAGCTTCAACCAAATTGTTTTGATGCATGCTTTGAAGGAAGTGTCATACAAAATGTAGACAAGGAGTTCCTTATGACATGATGCAAAGAAAGGCAGCGTTCTCTCGCAGTGATTGGGATCTGGGCCTAGCTCATGGAGTAGAGCAGGCCTGGTCAACCTGTTGTGAAACTACAACTCCCAGCATGCTTTGTCAGGTATCAACTGTGGCCATGCAGTCAAAGCATGCTGGTACTCGTTGTTTCATAACATCTGGAGAGCCACGGGTTGGCCAGGCCTGGAGTAGGGCATAGAATTTGAGTGAATGATGACACACCCTTCAGAGAGAGAGAGATTCTGGCGGCTGGCCCCAGCAGACTGGGATGATTTGAGGGAACATCTAAGGAAACTATTATAAACTGGGGTTATTGTGAAAACTCTTATACATCACCTATAGTGGTGGCTCGTGATATCAGAATGTACGTAGATTATCGCAAATTAAACAAGCGCCTATACCTGTCCAGTATACCGTACCAAAAATTGACGAAGCTTTGGATTGTTTACAAGGGAGCCAATGGTTTTTTGTGTTATATCTGCATAGTGGATATTACCTAATTCCAATGAACGCTGGAGATGCTTTTATATGCCCACTGGGGTTTCTCCAGTTTCTCTCCTGTGTGGACAAGACAGTGGGTGATATGAATTACCGAGAAGTCATTGTGTATCTAGATGATATCATTGGGCCTGATTCAGAGATGCGATTTCCACGGCACTTAGGTGCGTATATTTAAGATCCTAGAAAATTAGCAAAACTGCGCATGCGTAGTAATAGTAGTAATAGTGCAACGCCGTTTACATAGCGGTTAGGAGCGTAAATAGTGCAACGCCGTTTACGTAGCGGTTAGGAGCGTAAATTCGCTAAGAGCGTAAGTTTGAATCGCACGCAAGCACTTAAGATCTTAAGTGCAGCGAATCTTTAAGATCTTAAGGATTTGCATGGAAAAGGGCGGGGGGAGGCAGGGAAATGAGGGAAAGTGGGCGAGGACTGACACTTAGGATCTTAAATGAACGCTACCACGTCACTTAAGATCCCAAATGACAGCGTATAGTTAGGGCAAGTCAATGGTGGTCTAAGTTTAAGATCCACCGCTGTTTGCAAGGGGAGTGTCTGTTTTTGCAGTGGGCTGGAACCTGCTAAGATCTTAGCAAAGGTGCGTATATTTGCGATCTTTTCGCAATCGCATCTCTGAATCAGCCCCATTGTGTTCGGTCATACTTTGGAAGAACATAATCGAAGGCTTCTTAAAGTGACAGATCATCTGTTAAAGAATTACTTGAAATTGTCATTAGACAAATGTAATAAGTAATTAGCACTGTAAATTAGAATGAGGACACAAATAGGCACAAATCATATTTCTAAAAAGCATTCAGCAACTTTATGAAGTTACAGGTACAGAGAGCCAATAAAATAGCAAATATAAATAAAACACAGCTTCTATATTACAATGTACATGAAACAGACATCCATGTTGAGTAAGACAATGACAGTGCATTAAGAGCAAGTGACAGGTAAAATGACCCCCTAGAGAAAGCTGTAACATCTTACAGGAGGTCACCTGCAAATGAAAAAATGACTGTCAGCGACATGTTATACATAAATATTTAGAGCTTTCCTATAGAAATCTAGTTAAATCTGTACTTAGCAAAAATGTAAACCTACAGTATGTGCACTATAGATGTTGCATAGATATGCACCCTGTGTGTAGAGATATAGATCTGGACTCTATACAGGACACATATGCAGAGCTCTGTTGGACAGTGGGTTGGAGATTTGTACATCACAATTTTGTGAGAAAAGCAAAATTTCAAAGAGCAGCATTTGAAGGGTTACGAGGTGTTCAACACCAGTCATTTATCTCTACAAGCGTAACAACATCCTAAACAGACTTGACATAAATTAACATAGTAATAGTATTAATTATTTACTCTTATCCTACAATAGTAGACCTCTCAACATTAACTCAAACACATCTACAAAAGGAGCATGGCCATGCTGTGCTTTGAGTGCGTCTATTGCTTATGAAGTGGGGGGGGGGGGCACATTTTAGCTCTCCCCTTAAAATCCCGTACACGTGACGACCAGGAGCATCATGGTAAAGAATCACACCTTCAACCTTTGACAAAAGGTGCCAACTGGAAGGACATTTCTTTAAATTGGGGATGTCTTATCTAAGTCAGGACAGATTCATTCCATAAACAGTTGTGTAAAACATGAACAGGTTCTCCAGGAGCTCTACAGGTCAGGCAGATGGTTTAATTGCTTAGGCTTAATCCATATTCCTTTCCTCACTGTATAGTCCTGAAGTTTGGTTGCAGTTTTCAAGTGTTGCAGGATAAAATTACTACTCATATGCTCCATTCTAAACATTCAACAAGACAGTATTGACCAGGGATAATCGGCAGCTCATTCTGGGTGACTGTACCTTAGGTACAGTTTGAAGGTAAAGGTCCGGATTCACAGTTACGTAGTTTTCATCTTGCGTACATGGTTTTAACGCTATCTATGTACCATTTCTGTGCGTAGATTGCATAAGCGCGGTCTGCTTACGCAATCTACGTACGGAAATGGTACATAGATAGCGTAAATAAAGTGCTACACATGTGTAGTAGCTCAATTCTTAAAACAACGTATGTAAGAGGAAAACTACGTGAATCCAGACCAAAAGCTTTATATTCTTTCACAATCATTTTTTTTTTTTAAATGGGGGTTTTTACTGAACAAGATCTGCATCATTTTAAGGGTTTTTGCTGTAACTCTGCCCCTGACTGGACAAAATAAAACCTGTATTTGCAGATATAGAACCTCACTTTTTCATTCAATTGAAATCACCAAGCGACACGTGAACAGATGATTCTTTTTGCAGAAACCTTTAAGTAATTTTCTGTTATGAACCCTAAGGGTCCATTTATTTTTAGTAAATAGTTTAGTATGGTTTTACCTATTGTACTTTGAATTATAACTAAGTCATTGCCAGAAGCTTACCATTCAATGGGTGAGAAAGCTTTCTGATACGGGGACATACACTGAGGTTGTATATCACAAGCTGGTATGGAGGTTTTGCAGAAGATCGATTGAGGGGATAAATTTCAGACTAGCTACAACCAGTAACAAAACATGAAACAGGCCACTCTGTGACACTAATTGTCCAGTGCTATTTCCACTAATCTGTCCTATAAAAAAATAAAATAATATTGACCTATTTACATGTTTCCCAAGTATAAGTGTGGTCAAACGCATGCAAAATCCTTGTGGATAAGGGCATTATCCAGGATTCTGTTTATCGACCAATCCAGTGGAGAGGAGTCTATAGCAGTGAGGATGTAAGAAGTCTCTGTACAGGAATGCACCAAGACCAATCCCGTGGCTCGTCTGCTCTAGCGCTGGCCCGCTTCCCGGATCCTGCATGCTACTGCTGTGATAAGGGCGGCTCCTTTTCCGCTGCCGTCTTCCGACTGTAGAAATGACACCTGGCATTTTGGAGACAGCTCCTTTACAGTCTGGTGCATGATGGAGGAGAAACTGCAAATAAATGGAAAAACACCAACAATTAATATCCAACATATTTTTTTATGATGTTGCTTTACAATGTTTAGAAACCATTCACATCACTCCCTGCCCCATTGGGGGTTATATAGTCTAAATTTCCTAACACACAGCATGGTTCATTTTATTCAGTAGTCATGTTTTTGGAGTGTGGGAGGAAACCAAAGCACACCCACACCCACAGGCAGAACATCCAATTTCCACACAGATAAAGCCTTATCCACTCTGAGGCAGGTTTTACCATTTCAGCCCCTGTGCTGCCCTACTGTACTACAATTTCAGGTAGGCTTATAATACCCACATCCACCAGATATGTACCATTGGTAATCCTGGTCTACTTTATAGTGCATAGCCTAAATTTGGCCAAACAATTTTTCCTTATATGCTATAGACTCTTTTACCAATTTAGTTTTATTAGACCAGCTTGACACAAAATGGTCCTTTTCCCAACAAAGAGCTAGATTTACTGAACTGTGGAATGAGATTCTAGCTCCCATTTAATTATTACATACTAGAGAAGATCAGCTAGATTGGTTGCTATGGGCAACCTCTCCGCTTTTTCCACTTTTACGCAGTTTACTAAATCTAGCTAAAAGTCTGTTTAGAATAGACTAGAATATTTACTGACATTGGGCTGGATCCAGACTTAAGTAAGTGCTTGAAATTAGTTACTCCTGGACTAAACCATCTTGATTGCAGGGGGAGTCAAATTAATTGTATTCTTTGCATGCAGGGATATATCTTTGAATTGCTTACTACACACAGATATTATTATGTATATTAATCCTAAATAGAGATTGTAGCAATAACTTACTGTGGGTGAAGTTTGTAAAGGGTCCCATCCACTCCCACTGTGACCTTCAGCGACTCCAATCCTCTGTTTTCTCTGATCTTGTCAACCACCGCAGCTACGCCGGCCCCACAGAGCTGAGCCGCTCTCCGAGCCACCACTGTGCACACCTCCTTTACTATGATACTGTCATCACATGTGCTGTCCAAGCCGAGGTGTTGTAGAATGGAACGAACCTGCAGCAATGCCAATCGGTCACTGCCAAGAAGAGATGAATATATGCCTCAGCATTGCACGTTATGGGAGACACAGGAAACATACACTGATTCATAAACAGAACATGCACTAGATTTTATCATTTCACACACCATGGCGAAAGATTTTCTTGGACTTTTTTATATGAGGATAAGCAATGTCTGGCAAGAGCACTCACCTCTCAATCTGAGACAGGAATTTGGTTTCAAAAATGCCCCTTGTCTTCAGCCTCTCAGATATCTTTCCCCGGAAGAGGAGACCTCGCTTGGTAAAATCAATCAAAATATTCCGGACAATTTCCCCCAGGTACATACCACTGATCATCTTCTCAAATCTAGAGCCAAAAGAGACGTCCGTGAGATTAGGAACCATGTACTGTGCCCAAAATGTGCTATACAACATTCAGAGATAACCAAAGACTGGGCCCAGCCTATCTATATGGGTATGTCAGTAAACAAAGAAAGTGTATAATAAATCCCCAGCAGCACTCAGATCATGACAAAAACCCTAAATATTCATTACTTGCTAATCTGTGCCTGTATAAAGTCAGGTGCATAAATATTGGGACATCGGGCCTGATCCAGCGTTACGAAAATTCGCACGACGGGCGAATGCGAAAATTACGCTCGTCGTATCAACCTACACGCCCCTAGCACTCCCATAGTAAAGTCCCTGCTTACGGCGGCTATACCCTACACTGGGTACGACCGTCGGCCGTACGAAAATTCGCATAAAATACGCTACGAAAATACGCTTAGCACGCCCATACTGTACAATTTAAATGGCTATCCCCGCCTCCCTGTAGTAAAACGGGCGCCCAGCCGACCATCGTAAGAAAAATACGCCCAGCGAGCGAAAAATACGCTAACGATACGCCCGCTATTCGCTCATGACGCTCGGGCGACCGGAAGCTGTCATACTGGGCATGCGCGTTGCGAATTTTTTACCGAAAATTCGCTTACGATGAGCGTACGCTCGCTTGCGAGCGTTGCTCTGGATCAGGCCCATCAACACAATTCTCATATTTTGGGCTCTATACACCACCACAATGGATTTGAAATGAAACAAACAAGATGTGCTTTAACTGCAGACTTTCAGCTTTAATTTGAGGGTGGAAACCGTTATAATAAATTATAATAGAAACCGTTGTAATTCCTTCACCGTTCACCTGATTTGGATGTAAATACCCTCAAATTAAAGCTGAAAGTCTGCAGTTAAAGCACATCTTGTTTGTTTCATTTCAAATCGATTGTGGTGGTGTATAGAGCCCAAAATATGAGAATTGTGTCGATGTCCCAATATTTATGCACCTGACTGTATGTTGTCTCATACCCCTTGTTGTCTTTAAAGACTGCATGTACGCCATCTACATATCAAAATGGCACGTAGATAGCGTAACATAGATACCACGCATGCGTAGTAGCTAAACACAGATAACTACACTCCTAAGATGTAAAATACTTAGGTAAGAATCTTAGTCCCTGCTGTAATAAATGAATGGACTTGTATCAAAATCATATGACTGGACGAGCTATTTAGAGACACACTAAGATATTTGTGTTACTTGGACAACATACCTCTGTTTTCCAGAATTAAGAGAGAGTTCATCCACAGCTCTGTCAAACTCTGTGCGGAAATCTTCCAAGCAGTCATTATCGCCAAAGGCTCCCCACTCCATGTTAATGCACATTCTACCTTCCTCGCCTTCCACCAGCTCCACGTTTCTCATCTCCTCCATGTAACAGGCGTTACTTCCAGTACCTGGTGGT
Organism: Limnodynastes dumerilii; assembly: GCA_011038615.1. Lineage (NCBI taxonomy): Eukaryota > Metazoa > Chordata > Amphibia > Anura > Limnodynastidae > Limnodynastes > Limnodynastes dumerilii. The sequence goes on along the minus strand of WWET01000867.1, from coordinate 432,708 downwards.
CACAGATAAAAACTTTTATTTCGATACTGAAGACATCTGTAAATATATATTTTGCTTTACACAGACGTGATCTAAGATAATCTGTATTCAGCTGTGTGATCATAGGTTATCTGTCTATAATCAATGGGGTGAGTTATTTTCTTACCGACAATCAGACCCATTTCACAGTGAGGGTCTTCATAGCCACAAGTCATCATAGTCCCCACCGTGTCGTTCACAACTGCCACCACATCCAGGTCAAACTCCTACAGAAATCAAAACAAAGATTCAAATATCATTCAATGCTCCTTGATATCGCTGCCGTTGTTTCTTCTCTATTTGGACATACATTATGTGATATGTCCTACAGTATTATCGCATGGCAAACACAGAATATGTTACAAAGTGATAGACTATAAATGTAAAACAGGCACCATGAAAATCAATGTTTATTCAATAAAAATGTGGGTGTTAAATAAGTTTTACAACAAAAAAATGTTTCATTAAAAGTTTCCTCTTCCTTATATATTTTATGTTAGAAATAACAACCAGTAAACCAGAAAACGTTTCTTCCCTGCTCGCAGACGTGATCTTATAGTTTGTCACTTTCCCCTTTATATTCCAGAGAACTCACCTCCCGTCTGTGGATGGCTTCCTTTAGAAGATTCACCACGTCCTCTCCTTCACAGCCAGACGCCTTAAAACCTTTTGTCCACTTCAGAAGAATGCCCTGCGGAGACAGATAAAGTAGGTTATGAATGTTATTAATATCTAAAGGACATGGCTATATAGGCATAGGCAAGCACAGAAGGGGGTAAAGGGCCTGGGTTACCCCTGCTGATTGAAATATTGTATTTATTATTAGCCAGGAAAGTGACCCTTTATTTTACAGATCAGACAAGGAAGTAAAAGCAATATTTGTACCGTGTACTGTATATAGAATTATTCATTATTTATGAAGATTATGAATATAATCTGAAATAATACATGTGTAAATCCTGATTTCCAATATTATGTATTAATCTGTATTATAGTCATGTGTAGGTTGCAACGATCTCTGTCAGCACATCTAAAACAAGAGTTTATAGAAGGGGCACTGGGAATTAATACCACTATTGTGGGCACGGTAATAATACAATGTTGCTTGCTGATAACACTGAATGAACAGACCATGGATGGAATGTAGTGTTCTAGTTACCTCATCCAGGCTGTTCTGATGGCAGGGAAAAGAGAAGGTGAACCCCAGAGGAAGAGAAACTCCTTTCATGCCCATGTACTCCAGAAAATCAGCAATACAATGGACGATGTGGTCAAAGAGCTGCAAGAACAAAAATGGATATTGAGAAATGGAGTTTTAGAATTTAAAATATTTATTTCATACAATTTATATAATTTTTGGGAAATTATTATGGGCCAGAACCAGAGGTCCACTTTTCCCACGAGTCACTGTGGTTCAAATCATAGATGCTATTCCATTCGGAGCATGTATATGTGCTACCCAATCAGAACCCATTGTGACCCTAGACAAAATGGCACTTCCAGCACCTTCTGACAGAGTAGCTGGGTTGTGGTAGCAAATAGGAACCTTCGTATTACAATGTATAGTATTGGTGTGTCTGCTCAGTGCGGACAAATCCAGACTTTCATCTTGTTGCTATTTTCCAAGCAATGGAGTCAAAACAGTTAAGGTTGACCTGTGAGGGGAGTGAATAATATTGCACAGATATCCAGATTCCCGTGGTCCTATTACTGCAGTTCCCCCTGAATCCATTTCTTGGGATTCAATCACCAAATCATCAGATCTCCGGATCCAGCCCCATACTATTTAATAACATGAACCATTTTTCAGGCCATCTCACCTCTTCTCCGGTCCCCTGCATGACATCCTGAGGGATGGTATAGATCTTGTTGTGCATTTCCACCCCGCGTCTCATGCCATTACGAACACGAACCAAGAGTACACGGAAATTAGTGCCTCCAAGATCCAGCGCCAGGAAATCACCTCTCTCTGGAAGGAACCACAGAATAAGGCCCAGTTACAGCTCCAGCCTCTGTTATTAACAGTCCTGGTCATACAAGGAATCTGCTTATTTAGAATCAATACAATAACCCAGAATGCTAAAACTTTTCCTTGTCCACATATTACTTATATCGAATCCTAAACAAACATGCACCTGAATCACTGGTCAGATGGGCTTCATGTAGTCAGAGAACCCTTCTGTTCCTGTCAAACCCTTCAGAGCATTTAATGTGTTCCTGGGACCTCTCACCTGTGCCATCAGGCGTGGACCGAACATATGTAGGTAGCATCTTGACCGTGGCTTCATCATGGCTTGCTTTCTTTAGGCCGCTTTCCATCTCAATTCTGAGGATCTTCTTGATCTCTAGAAGTTGTTCGGTGCTAAGGTTCAGAGTTTCAAGAGTCTTCTCTCGTTCATGACGCTGGTCAGCCAGTCTGTAGGCTACTGCTGTCACCATGGCAGCTCCTTTACCACTGCCGTCCTCTGAGCGGATGAATCGCACGTCGCAGTCAGGCACAAGTCTGCGGACAGTCTTCTGAAGGAGCCGTGCAAAGCTGATGGAAAAATGACAACAGTGAGAATGCATAATGAAGTATAAAAACCCTATATACTATATATTCTATAATGAACTTTACCTATTATATGATCACCAAAATGTGACATAATATTATAATTGTAGCCTTATTCTTATTGTATCCTTGTTACTTTAAATTGTGTAAACATACTCATACTATACTTTCCCCAGCATTGGATTCCCTCACCCCTCACAGCCTCTGCAGCGGCAAAATATAGCTCATCTAGACTACAAAAGCTTTCCAATAATAACAAGGTGACTCTTCTACACCGTGCAACGTAAATATAACTTTCCTTAGACTTGAACACTGGGACAGTCAATCTTGAGTCCATCACAGTCTTTTCATAGTTATCATACAGTGGACACACACTACACAATAATCTGGTCAACACCCTACGATAATTTAATTTGTCTATGTTGGCCCTTTTTTGCTCCATACTTACTGTGGGTGGTTCTTGTAGACAGATCCATCAACTCCAACTGTTGACCTCAAACGCTCCACACCTTTGTTCTCTCTGATGCGCCTCAGGACAGCAGCTAGCGTGGCTGCACATAAGTTTGCTGAGCGGGAAGAGACAATCTGGCAAATTCGGTGTGTGGCCACACAATCCTCATGAGATGGCTCCAATCCCAGTTTGGCCAAGATCTGTTGGGCTGTTTTTATCCCCTCTTTATCTCTAAAAAATAAAATGTCATCCTTATTGCCACGTGTCTAATAAATCCCTTTCAATTGTGCCTACATGAGCATGTCACTATCTATTAGGCAACTCCCTACCCCATCCAATTAGCCTTCCCCCTAGTCTGTAAATACTAAAATACACCGAAAACTCATCTCTTTATTAGAGATTAATCTACGTCCTCTTGTATTACCCCACACTAATTAATGTGTCTTTCAGATCTCCCAATCTCCACTATGAGCCACACTATCAACATCTTACAGCACAATAATAACAACAACAATACAGGCACAGGAGCAGTGTGTCATGACATGATGACATGACATTAAGCCCCCAGGGTGACAGTCTTACTGGATTCCATAACAGGAAGAGAATTGTATTAGTAATGAAGGGAAGTAAGTTTATAGAAAGAGAAGTTGATATATGGGAAATAGTTACCAAAGCTTCCTGCAGTATGAATACTAATAACAGTGTTTGCAGTGTGTGTATCTTGGTCCCATTCCCTCCTATCTTCTGCATTCTCTCTCTCTCTCAACCTACTTTCATCTTGCTAACCCTCCACCTCCTATGACATCTTCCTTCCCCCCTTCAAGCACACTCTAGTCTCCCCATTCATAAAAAAACAACCTTAACCCCACATTATCCACCAACCCTCGACCCATCACCCTTCTACCTTTTGCTTCCAAACTACTTGAGTAACTGGTTTACGACTATCTTATCAGTCACCTCACCAACAACTCCATCCTAGATCCTCTCCAATACGGGTTCCGCCCCCTCCATTCCGCTTAAACTGCCCTCACCAAATACCTCCTCTCTGCCCCTTCCCCCCTTTTCATTCTACTTGATCTTTCTATGACTTTGACACTGTTGATCACCTCCTGATCCTAATGCTTCACTCTTCTATGTCTCAGTGGCTATGTCTACTTCTGGTTCAACTCCTTCATCTCTGACCACTCCTTCTCTGTCTCAACCTTCAGCTCCTCTTCCCCCATCACCCCTCTTCCCATAGGTGTTCCCGAGGACTCCGTCATTGGTCCCCTTCTTATCTCCCCCTACACCTCCTCACTTAGTAACCTCATCAGCTCTTAAGTAACCTCATCAGCTCTTATGGCTTTCAGTTCCACCTCTATTTCGATGACACTTAAATCTACTTCTCCTTCCCTGGCTTATCTTTCTCTCTCCTATCCAAAGTGTTTAACTGCCTTACTGCCATCTCATCTTGGATGTCCCAATGTTTCTTCAAAATGAATATGGAGAAAATGGAATCTCTATCTACACTGCCTCCCGTCTCCTCCTTTCTGCTGGTGACTGCTGCTTCACATCCCACATGTTAACTACCTCTCACTCCCGCATCTAAAACTTCTCTTGAGTTGCCCCCCTACACTGGAACACACATTCCCTGTCATGTTCACCCCCTCATGCAAAGTACCTTAATTCACAAGAGCAGGTCCTTCTATCCTCCTGTCATTATTCCCCTACCTGGTCCTACCACATTCCTCCATCTGTTTCTCCACCGATTATATCTCTTTCCACTTCTAGACTTTCACCCTACATTGTATTACAATTGTCATATTATTTAACCTGCTTTTTGTTTTATATCTCTCTAATTTTTGCACTGTACTGCGGATACCATGTGGTGCATTACAAATAAGAGTTATTATTATTATTATAATATTATAATAATAATAATAATAATATCTATCTATCTATCTTTTAAGGCTATAAAGGAGAGCAAAATAAAAAGGTCTGTTATACCATTTTCATGTCACCACCCTTCAATAACCAGGTTTTTTCAACCGTATTGTACCCTTAAAACGCTACAGGGTAGGTTCGGGAAATTCCTTATTAGATATTTGATTACTATTGCTATATCAATGGTAAAAAAAATCCTCCAATCAGGTGTTTTTGTGAGAGACCCGTGCTGAAACACAACACAGGACCTTTCACATTGACACCTTACCTGTTTCGGACCCAGGAAAAATTCTTTTTTACTGGATCCAGTTGCTGAGTCATTAGACCTGGGTCCAGGCGGATTGGATGTTTCATATCACCACTAAAACCCGGGTCTAAGGCCAAAAACCCGGGTTTTTAGTGGTGATGAGAAAGGAATATAAGTGGTAGCTTGATGGAAATTGCACATTCATAAACTAAATGTTATTCATACTTTTCAATCTCTGAGACGTAGCGTGTTTCAAAATGTCCAGTAGTCAAAAGGTCCGCTGTAATCCTTCCTTCAAACAGCAGGTCCTCCTTCGCCATCTTGACTAGGATGAGCCTAACCAGCTCCCCCATGTACATTCCACTAATCATCTTCTCAAACCTGAAGAGAGACAATGTAACAGTCAGCCCAGCACATACTTCCGAGCCCCAGAACAAATGTATAAATGTATATATATGTCTATCTCTTCTTACATATCATGTGCCAACACGTGGAACCTGAAAGCTCAAGTCTTAGTCTTACGTAATAATGAATAATGATAAAAAGTCAGCCTTATAGAAAATTATAAAATCCTAGGTAGGTCAAGTGTAAACACGTTTATTTTGTCATTGTATGAAATAACCACCAGATGGCAATGTTACAACTTCAAAATGAACACTGAATATTATATAACATTGTATAACAATGCTTGTATAAGCTGGCCTATGGCTCCACTATGTTTAAAATATGATCACCAAATTATTATTGTTGTATTTGCTACAAATGCAAGCTCTAACCAGGTAAGTGCTTGTAACTCCCACCAAATGACAATAAATCACATGAGAAAGATATGAGTATACAATACTTACAATTGTTTTCCTGGATTTAAAGACCCCATGTCAATTTCTCTGTCAAACTCTGTTCTGACATCATCTAATGTTCCATCATCTCCAAATGCTCCCCACTCCATGTTCACACACATGCGCCCCTCATCTCCTTCTACCAGGTCAATATGACGCATGTCTTCCATGTAGCAGGCATTAGTTCCAGTCCCTATGAAACAAGGGGTAGCAGCTCATTCAGAGAACTTATATGTGTTGGGAGAAGCAACAGAAGATGCATCACCCATCAACCAAACATCCAACCAATCATGTTCTCCTTACCAATAATGAGGCCAATCTCACAGTTGTGGTCATCAAATCCACAGGTCATCATTGTTCCCACAGTGTCATTAACAACTGCCACTATATCAATATCAAAGTCCTATAGCAAGGAAGATATAGGCATGTCAATACATTTTTTTAAACATACTTGCATATGGTATAGAATGCATTTTTTAGGTTAAAGCTATTATTATAATTAGCTAATAGCTATCTAACATGTTCCTATATGGGGACATTACAGGGTCCCTACTCCACCATCTTGGTAAATATATTTAATATTCTGCTTACCCCGCGTTTCTTAATTGCTTTCCTTAGTAGAGTTACAACGTCTTTTCCCTCCACACCACAGGCCTTGAATCCTTTAGTCCAGTTCACCAAAATACTCTGAAATAAACAGATAAATGTGGATAGAGTGATAAGTGAGTGAGAGAGAATAAGCATTACACAGGGGAATAGGACTTATAAGAATTCATGTTCTAAATCAAGGAATGAACTTTTACCAGAGTTTTATGTAACAGTGCTATATACACTGCTAGACATAGGGTAAGGTGTCTGTCTTTGGATAGACTTGAAGATGGGATGCTCAATCTCTCTACAAACTGATATAAAAAACTAAGGCAGCAATTTTATTGTGTAAGGGCATGAGAGCATACTGTATGTAATAAAGTAATAGATCAATTACATCTACGTTTTGCAGGTGATAGGAATATGTATATGACTCTCATTTACTAACTACTGGATTTGATCAAGACCTCCATGTGTGTTCTGTATAAATGAAGGTCTGAAAGTCCGCATGTGGTACACTCCCTGTCACTTCCCTCTCACATACGGAATTCTAGACACTTACATGTCCAGAACCCTACTTTATCTTGTCAGCACGGAATGTTAAATGTGCGGACCAGATAATCATACGTAAGGACTAGACCCAGCCCTAACTGTGCAATTTAAATATGAAGGCCAGCTACTGTGCTTATAAAGTACACACAGATGTCTAACCCACCCCACATACAGAAATGCTAGAATAATGAAATCAACTTCCATAAATCCAGTGTTTTGTGCATAGCCCAGTGTTCCGGACATAGCCCAGTGTTCCGGGCATGCACAGTAACTTGTGTATATCAGCTGTTGTACAATAGTCTGGATCCGGTCCATTGTATTTAGATAAAAAACTTTATCAAACCACAACAACCAATCAAAGACTAGCTTTCATTGTCTGACTTGCACTAGACGATTACTTATTGTCCATTGGCTATTATAACTGAGCTAAACAATTTGCACAAAAATGCCATTCTCATAAAGTAAAACTCCAGTGGTCACCCATGTAAATAGAGCAACTATTCTCCACTCACCTCATCTAGTTTTGATTGATGGCAGGGAAAGGAGAACGTGAATCCTAGAGGCAGCGTCTTGTCTTTGATGTGCAGTTTGTCCATGAAGTTGGCCAGACACTCTGCAATGTGGTCAAACAGCTGGAAATGGAAAGCAAATGTATCAAGATAAAGACCGTCTTTTAACTGACTTCATCACGTCATCATTGTATGGGCTGCATTATAATGGAACCTCCATATGCTGGATTACTTCTTCGGTCATAAGGAGTTGACTGAAGCAAAAAGGTCCTGAAGGCATAGTATGCTTTTACTATACGCACAATGTACATAAATAGGTTTATTTTATTTTATTTTCTTGCATTTATGAATACCACCCTTCCAATTTCTTAATTCAAAATAACGGACCCTCCATGGATGGTATCAAAAAAATAATATAGTAATTGCTAAATTATTGTGTATTAATTTCCATGGGAAGCAATAATTCAACAATTATACAAGCATAGATACAGAGTTAAAATATTGTCTCTGTAAAATGTTTACCTCTTTGTTGTTTCCTAAAGTGCCTCTAATCTCTGTATTTCTCACATATTGAGGGACACATGTTCCTGACTTATAGCTTTCGCTCACAAAATGGCTGCTGTGTTGTTTATAGGAAACAGGTGCATTATAATTCAACATTAAACTCTAGAGTACCTCTGTTACCTCAGTGAACAGGTTCAGGCTGTGTGTGTAACTATATATATATATAGTTTATTTTTTAAATACAGTACATTATAATATCAAAATTCATTATGACGACTCTACTCAGTGGACTGTAGTGGAGTGGAGTGTAGACTGTAATATCTGCACTTTTTAAGGCTTGCTCAGTAATTTCAGGCTACAGATTTTGTTTCTATTACATTGTTTTCTATGCTAAGCGCTTGATAAAACATGTCAAACCAAATCCCAGCATCAAAGATAGCAAGAGCTGACCAGCGCGGAGCCGGGATTGTGCAAGTTATTGCAGTCGAGCGGTCATGTTTTTATTCCTGAAATCACTCTCTGGCAGAAAACTGAAACTTGTGTGCGAGAGAAGGTGTGGACAGTGGCCAGCGCCCAGAAGCCCGGGGAAATGCTGAGGAGGACATATTCTGCGGGCTGCTGGCCTTCTGCATGACTTCCAGTCAGCTAGGCCAACCTGCCCTTACTCAATGCACAAGGACGTCAAATATATTATATATATATATACGGTATATCATACAGAAAAGTTCAGTCTTCCAGAACCGTGATTCTCTGTATAATCAGATTGTTGTACCACTTAGGAAAGTGCTAAATGGAAGGCTTTCACCTTGTGCTGTACAGCTCCTTGATATGAGAACATTCATCTTTTGTGTCATAACCTGGGTCACAGTGCTCTAAAGCTTAAACCCTTATAAGAAGCACTCAGCATTATATGAGAATATATCTCTCTTCCAATCATGCCTCAGATAGTAAGAATAACAGCAAAAAAGGGTAAAATCTTCCCCTTGATAAAATCATGGTGAACTGCAGAGGACATATTTAAAATGTGCAAACGGAATGACAAAGAGGAAGTTTTGAAGCTCGTTGGCTAAATTTATAAATAAAGGTGCGAGGTGTTTTGTGCGATAAACAAAACCAGTCATTGTTTTCCCTGCTTGTACAAAAAAAAATCTAATTTGCCCCCTTTACAGTGTAACATGGAGCTGGATCCAGACTTAAGTAAGTGTTTGATATTAGTTACTCCTGGGCTAAACCATGCTGATGGCAGGGGAGTCATATTTCATCTGTTGCAAACAGTATTAGAGTTGAGAGGTGATGTTTCCAATCCCAAGTCTAAATAACAGTGTGATAGTAAAGCTGGTCAGTATCTGTGTACAGTAAGCAATTCAAAGATATATCCCTGCATGCAAAAAATACAATTAACTTGACTCCCCCCTGCAATCAACATGGTTTAGCCCAGGAGTAACTAATTTCAAGCACTTACTTAAGTCTGGATCCAGCCCATTGTTTGTCTATATGATCACTTTGAAAATGGAACCTTTTCTTTTTGCTGTTACTCCGAACTCTGGATCAATCTCATAATCTCCATCGACAGTCATTTATTTATCTTTTATTCTCCTCACCTACTTCTTCTTACATGAGCTTGCTTGTCCCTGATCTATTAGGACCTACTTACAGTAAAATACTCTACTCCCCCCCCTCCCTTCCTCTTTTGCACAGATAGCTATGAATTATTTTCCCTGCCATGAGGTCTTACCTGTGCCCCGCTGCCTCTCATTAGATCTTCCGGGATGGCATAGATTTGGTTCTCCATCTCCACCTTCTTCGTCCCGTTATCGGAAACTTTCACCCGCAGGACTCGGAAATTGGTTCCTCCCAAATCCAGAGCCAGGAAATCTCCATTTTCTGCAGAAGAGACATAGAAAACATAAGTCAACTGAAACCCAGCTGCAGATTATAAAGTCTTTATCAGAGTTAACATTTACTTTGAAGGTGACCTTTTGATATAACATGAATATTAACAAGAAAATGCTTAGTTAGCTGGTGCACAGTGTGTTAGATTCTTTATTATAGATTCATACAATAGAACAGTTAATACGCCAGAGAACTTGACCGTTGTAACATCTATTACTTTATTTATACAAGTACAAGCAAATAAGAAACCTCTGAGCTACTCAAGGGGTAAAGCTTGCAGTGTATGCTGGGAAGATTGTGTTCACTCTCAATGTTTTATTGCATCCAAAAGCTGCCAAAAACCTTGTTTCACGGCTATATTATCGTGGTCGGGAATGTCCGATGCAGCTTCCTCATGTATGTGTTATCATTATACTTATCACTTACGTCATCTTCTGCATTGCTGGACTCAGAGCGGCTGCTCCAGAGACACACACAAATCAGCACCGAGTGTGCACACTGCACGAGTGTACAAATGCTGATCGGGCTGTGTGCAATCCACAGGCACGCGTAAGGTATCTCTGGATGACTTTGCAAGTAGCCAAGTTCAATGCAGCTACATGACTATATACGGTGTGCAAGTATCGGAGAGTACAATGTATTGTGTACTGTAAATGGAGGTTATAAATATTGGACCTGATTTAGATTTGCGTACGACTTGCATACGCACGCAAATCTATAAGCAGTGGCGTATCTACCATGGGTGCAGAGTGTGCAGTGCCCCCGCAGACAAGGGGGCTGCCCGTGGCACTCACCCTGCACCCAATGGAAGATTCCAGTACCACCTATTTCTGTACAAACGGTGACGGTCTCCACCAGCCTTCCGTTCCCAACAGTGCACTGCGCGCGGGTGTCACATGGGGATGTCAGGCGTGCGTGCACTGCGCAGCCTCATGCTCCTCTTCTGTTTGCAGAGTTGGGAATGGAAGACTGCTGGAGACCGTCTCCGTTTGTATAGATAT
>WWET01000867.1:394708-407999 GCA_011038615.1 Limnodynastes dumerilii | reverse complement strand
TCTTAAGCAATCGTTTATGGCTACAGGCACAATACATACACAATCAGTCCTATACTGTACATTTTAATACCCATTCACACCTACTTGCAATTACAACGCACCACCTATGTGGTAAGCTGTCAGAAGTGTGATTTTACTTAAGTCTAGATAGGGCGTTTCATGCACAAAAGACAAAAGTGGACGCTAGCCAATCCGATTGCACAATAATGAAAGGGAAAATTGAGGATCCATTACACAGTATATATCAAGCAGAATACATCTTTATAAAACATTAAACAAAAGCATGAGTCTTACATAAGATACGGTAAAATGAAATGGTGCAGAGAGGTGCAGGAGGTATAATAAAAGATAAAGGCCACACAGTAACAGTATATACATGTTGTAGAGCACAATTCATCAATCACTAATGTTATTCTAATGCAGCCGCATTGAAGTGCTGAAAAAAATAACACCCATGTAGGAGAAATATCTGCAGAGGCAGGGGGGACGTTTAATCTCCACATCTGGGGTGACGTCAGAAAGTGGAACGTGATTAAATGCAGGTTTGTCTCAGCCTCCTGCCACTGGAAATGTGACCTGCATTCTAACCAATCACACTTCTAGATGAGTTACTACATATGCCTGTATCACACTATAGAATATCTGATAGGGTAGGAAATCTCTTACTATTGATCCAATGGTGTGCCTATATAAAGTGAGAAATAAAAATGTCTATGAAAAAGAATTGCATGGAATCATTTCAACAACTCTCCTCACTTAAAGGACATCATTAATACACAAGTGTCACAATTTACTACTAAGTTTATTTAAACTGTGCTGCCCATACAGCATCATTGTCTTTTTCAGTTTCATATAAATGTCTTTGCTATGTGCTTTTCAGGGAACCTGTGTCATCCCCTACTGCCTGCCTAAGGCAATTCCCCTTCCAATATCGTGTCACTGTCCTGTCACATGCATTCCTGTCCTCACTTACACAATCACGAGGGGACAGGCTGCTGCCTCCCACAAAAGCAGCACATTCATCTCCTGCTGACCATTCCAATGATCCAATTATATGTCACTGTTATTCTCCCAACAGGGATTTGGAAAGAGTATCTGATTAATCTCTTATAACAACTTTTTAATTGTTTTGTACCATGTTTCTGTGGCTAAACCTTCTAAGTCACAAGAACTCCGGCTGAACCTGTATCCCTCTGGAGGAGACAGCGAAGCAAATACATAATAAAATGCCATTCAGATAGTTAGTAATATAGGGGTAGATCAGTGCTTGTAACGTTTCCTCGCATAGCGTATTTTCTATGCACTCCCCTAGGCATTCCCTTCGCTTGTACGTACTTTGGCTGTTTTACACTTGCCATTTTATGTCAGCGGCTAGCGTGCGTAGTTTAGGATCTGGCCTATGCTGCTTAATTCAACTATATTTGGTACATAGAATTTCACCTAAGGTTTATACACCTTTACTTCCCAATTCTTACTGTGTATCAGCGATTGAGAACTGGTCCATTGCATTACACTGAAACTCCCAGGTGGTATTCTCTAATCAAATACCATTTTCATCTCTAAGATATTGCTGGTATGTATTGCCTGTACAGTATTGCTGGGATGTCTTCACTGAATGCACTACAGAATGTAGCCTCAGGAACAGCAAGGACAGGACATTGTTGTACACTGGACAATTGCATTGAGTCACAGTTGACACATAACCTTGCTGGTAAGGAAATCTCCCTTCCTAGAAGAATAAATGAAGCCTGGGGGAGGCTGAAAGCTTATAGCATCTCATACAGCATAATATAATAGTATTTATAATAATAGAGTAATATAATATAGTGATGGTAGTGATAGGATATTAAAAAATAACCTTGTTCTTAGTTGCATGATAACAAATAGCTATGTCCTACAGATTATTGTACATGCACATGAGCTTCTTCTCAGTGTCCAGGCTTCATACTGCATCTCATTCTAAGGTCACTCTCTAGGAAACCCCCTAACCTTCATTATCTATCCTCTACACAGATCAATAAGTCCACAAAGCAAATAAAATGACTGTGAGAGCAATGTACATAGACCATAATATGGAACAGCAAACCAGTTCTCCTAAACCAATGACTCCTGGAAGCCAGAGGAGTGATGAACATAAGAAACTGAATACAGAGGACTGTGTCACATGGCAATGAAACAATGCATGTCTGTGCAGTCTACCTGAACACACAGGATATATTTGCCTGTACATGCTGATGCATTGAGTCATTTTCTGCCATTGCTGGGTATTTGAATAGAGAAGAAACGTGATAAGAAGAAGAAAGCTGTCCGGTCAATGCGTAGATAATTGAAATGAAACTGACCAATATAGAAATTAGCATGACCTTCATACTTAATGCAATCAATGACTTCAATGTTTGTAGTACACATGGATTCTTGGCATAGTTAGGAGAAGCAGATATACCTGTAATCTCATTTATTTCTACAAATTGTACATAGTAGATTTTTCGTAGCAGGAAACAATTGATATTAATAAAGGGCGTAAAATTATTGTCTAGATCATTTCCATTTAGCTCTAGACTTCCTGCTGTAACTGGAAGCTTTATTTTCCATTTTATAACAATTGCTAGTGATGCAGAAACAAAGCCAGTCAGTGTGATCTGTGCTATACTTATACCAGGGGAAATACCCTCAGCAGACAACTCACATACAGAAAGAAGTATTAAAATACACATAGATTTACTATCATTGTTTTACAGGTCACACTACATCGTGATCAGTCACTAGCCATAGATCAGCCATTACATGTATACTTGCATACACGTGGGGCTGTATTGCAGAGTACAAGATTTACGTTACCAAAATTTCTATTCAGTTAGTACATTATATTCATGTAAACTCTACTAATTATCTGAATATAAGGAATTAGAACAAGTTAAAGTTATTTCATTTAAAAGAAAGAAATAAAGAAATAGTTGGCAGCCTGTGTCCTCTTACGAAATTCTCTTACTGGAATTTCAGACTGAGTTACAAGTCAGTGTCTGAGTTTCACACCATTCAGTAGAGGCATTTTCTAGTGTGTGTGTGTGTAGTTGTGTGTGTGTGTGTAGTTGTGTGTGTGTGTGTAGTTGTGTGTGTGTGTGTAGTTGTGTGTGTGTGTGTAGTTGTGTGTGTGTGTGTAGTTGTGTGTGTGTGTGTAGTTGTGTGTGTGTGTGTAGTTGTGTGTGTGTGTGTAGTTGTGTGTGTGTGTGTAGTTGTGTGTGTGTGTGTAGTTGTGTGTGTGTGTGTAGTTGTGTGTGTGTGTGTGTGGTTGTGTGTGGGTGTGTGTGTGTGTGTGTGTGTGTGTGTGTGTGTGTGTGTAGAAAATTATATAAAGTGACACTTTACCCACTCTCATCAATGACATTGTATAATAACACATTGAATGATAACTCACCTTTTGCACTTGATCATGGTTGAGCTCTGTAAAGAAGTAGGCAAGTAAATGAGATGCTATCATGACTTCCTCACTATAAATGAATTTCACTTGGTCTGATATAAGGGGAATAAATGTTTCTCCTTCTGGTGTAATGTCCTCTTGTCGCTTGTGTCTTGCTAGTGCCGGCTTTTTCCCTTTACTCTCTTCTCTCTCACAATGTGGTCCATTCAGTGATGCCTGGGAGCCAAGCCCCTGCTGACGTCACGCCCCCATCTTTTAACCCATGGTGCTGCTCAGACACGTCTCTCACACAGCAATGCCTGTGACTCACTCACTATTTATAGAGGCATCGATTACGAATCGGACGCTATAGGCGCAATGACATTGCTGCCTTTTTAATTAATGATGTTTTGCTTTATTTTTTATTTATTCTTTATTTTTATTTTTTTTATATTTTTACAACCAATAAGAGGTTACCAAAACATACAGAATAAAGCTCTTATTTATCTTTACACCTAAACCATTGCATTACCATTATAAATTATAATAATTGTATTGAGGACAAATACATCACATGGCTTATAAATTCCAAATCAGGTAGCAATCACGTATGTAGGGCTGACACACGTATGTACAGTATGTAGGTATGTATGCTCGCATCTCTCCAAGGCATCTATCTTGCCGGCATAGGAGCAGCAGGGGTTAAAGTGACGCTAAGCAAGCAGGAACCGGCACAGCCTGCCATTGGCTGCGAGTGGGGTGTGTTAGAGGAAGGCGAGGGATTGGGCGATCTGATGGTTGGTGGGCGTAGTTGTCTGCCTCGGTGGCCAGCTCGTGTAACCACATCGGGGCCTCTCCCAGGCGGCGTGGGACAGAGTTATGTCATGAACATGCCGGGTCCCCGCCCCTTCCCGGATCATCAGATGTAATGGAACGTGGCGGCCCCAGTGTTAGGGGGGAGTTTGGGGGGAGCAGCAGGGTGCACGCTGACATTAGCAGTGATTAGCACTAGTGTCACACAAGTTATAGGTTGAGAATCGGGAATGTGATCAGTAAATGTGGTCAAATTAAAATATTAATATAACCACTGTTTTATGCTCCTGCATCCACACTTAAGTCTCATGCTGTACTTTAATCAACCACTGTAGGCTGTAATATCTGTATAATAGGAATGATAATGACAGCTCTCCGTACATCATTGCTGTTTAATAAATATAATAAAAATCAGGAGAGAAAAGACACTAATTAATCTGATATACATACATAAGCCACAGAATTCTTGATAAAATCATGTCACTATGGGGAATGTGAGAGCTTAGACATCAATGTTCAGGCTGTAGATGGTTTTCCAGCATTCTCTTATCATTTCTATTTATAAAGTTGATTATAACGATATTTTTTACAAATACCAATAAATTATGATTAGTAGACATGCAGCCTTAGCCTAAATATGTCATCCCGGCTGTCATGTTCTCTGGCTCCAGAAGTGTTCATGAGCCAGAGTTGGAGCCAAGTGTGCATGTGACAGGTTAACCAGCAGCAGGGATGATGCTTGGAAATTCCACATGTCTCCTTACATATGCCAGATTTAAGTTATAGCTTGTAACACTTGTTTATGAAAACTATATATATTATTAGAGATTGTTATTTATATATTTGTTAACACATAGTGCTTTAACCTATGTACAAATAATTAAGGATGTATACAGCCCTTTTAGAAGTTTAGAAGATGTCTATGAGGCAGACAGTATTAAGTGTGTAAAGTTCTGTTAGCTCTCAGCTTTACATTGCTATCAGTATTATTATTATTAGTATTATTATTAATAACGTTTATTTATAAGGCGCAAGAAATAACACTCCAATGAACCCACCAGGGCTGTCAGGAAAATTATTTGTCAATAAAATATTTCAAATTCAGTATTTATTGTTATACGTCAGTGAAAATATATTTTCATGATAAAATAACTGTGGACCGGATCCAGACCTGATAACGTCAGGCCACTTACGCACACAGGGTCCTGTAATTTGACTGGAGGGTGCATGTGCCCTCCAGATGTTACGCTATTATTATTATGATAGTAACCTTAGTGTAGCAAGTATCGTACAGAACTCTGTTTCATGCTTCTGTTTAAAAAAGAGTCCAAAGTGCATGCTGTCACCATTACTGAAATGATGTGTTTCTTAGCTGGCAGCCAGTCTTTGATGGCATCTTGGCCTCCATGAACATTTCCACATCCATAGGCCAGTTCAGGGAAATGGGACACATTTCCTGAATTTGGTCTACATATCATAGGAGGTGGAGTCTTAACCTCTGCAACAAAGTTAACATCAGGGTGATTGCCAACATCATCAGGGAGTCTCAATGACATACAGAGAGAGCTGGCAAGTATGATATATTTGCATATGATTTCTATTGCACCTCTGCACACCTGTCCTGTAGACAACACAAGACACCTGAGGCTCTGGAATAGTTATGCACTTGTGTAACTTGTTCCCAATGACATGTATCACAGCACCTGCTGACCTCTTATTAGTTCAGTAAGAACTGTCAGCAGAGCATTAATCTGTTATCTGACAGGTAGACAAACACAACGGACATTATCTGTTCTTTATGATCTATGTTTATAGACTCAGGTCTGGATCCACAAGCACATGCACCTTCCAGATATACGTTAGTTTTACTAACATAACTAACATCATATGGAACTTAGTTCCGTTCAATGGAATTTCAGTACAAATGGGCAGTGCTTCTCCTCCACATGTGGGTGGAGGGAAGCATGGAAATATTACAGTGTGATCACCCACTTACGAGCAGATCAGCAGTATAGAGACACGGGAAGTTAGCTCCCCTCTCTTGTGCGGATTTAAACATCCCCGCTTGTATGGAAAACGTGGGGGGGGGGNGTCGCCAGGCGTGGTGGCGGGAAGGTTGGGGGGGGGGGGGGTGGAGGCGGTCCTCAATCTCTGATCAGGCTGACAGGAGTAGTTGATCATGTAAAGAAAGATAGAATGGTACATGTATTTTAGAAATGACATCTACATCATAAGACAGTGTTGCTGTATTATTTTTATCTGTAATTTATCTAGCTTATCAATCTGTTTCCTTATGCCATCTCACCTAACACACATGCACGTATGTTGGTCTATAGGGATATAAAACATGTAAATTAGTGCTGTTGTTTTCCCTGTCATTAGTAAAGGTCATGAAGGTTAAGTACATTCTTTTTCCATTGATAATCCTCTGAAGCTTTGTTAAAAAGTAGAGGTGTATAGAATTCTATGAAGACAAAATATACTGTGTGCTTCCACTATAAAGCTACTGTGAATATGAAGTCAATGTATTCACCTATTTCGCCCGGTCCGTACCACTGTTTTGGATCCATAGAGGGCACAGCCTCAGGGAGACACAAGCTAAGCTGCTTGTATTTGTGTATTATTATTATTATTAGTCTGGGCCTTGGCAACATTTCATTGATATATATTGTATATATAAAGGTTATGCTTTGGGTAATTTTCTATAATTGCAATAAATGGCAATAGAGAGCCCTGACCACATATAATACAAAACATAATGCAAAATTAAACTAAATGGTATATAGGACTAATGCTATTTATTGTACTCCTTAGTGTACACACCCTGCATTCTTCATTGTGGATTCAGCCATAGAATGTGAACATTTAGCTGTTGGGTTATATATGATGCAGTGTGCTGCAGTGACACCTCTTTATAACATACATTGCTGAAGATGCATTGAAAAATAATACAAAGAGTAAGAATTCTCTTGTATGCAAACATTACAGTGGTTCCTGATATATGGAGCATCACATCTTTTATTAACTCAGCAAGCAGAGAACACAGCTATGCAATCATACTTGAAATGATTGAAAGTCCCGATGATCATGTACACAGTCCTGATGAGCATGCCAAGTCACACGTACACAGAAAAGATGTACAGACAGTCATATCTGCGTACACAGTGCCCACATGAAACCAAATCATCAGATGCAAGCTTTGTTATAAGGGACTGAATGTCATATAAGCATGAAGGCCCATAAACACCCAGCTGTGTGCCACAGGCATAAGGCACTCTCGGGGTTAAGTGGAATAGCCAATCATGGTAGTTCTGGGTGGGATAAGGGGTGGGGCTTAGAGGGTATATATAAGGCATCTGGACAGGACCTTGAGGGGTGCTGAGGACAGGGGCTACCTATCCTCCTATAGTTTATTTAAATCAGCTGACTCCCCACCTGCTATCAGTGCCTCCTAACGCTACCCTATATCAATAGTCCATCTAATTCCAATCTAATAAATCTATGCCCCAGTTATATCCCTCAGAATTGTCAGAGTCTTTATTTCTAAGGTATAGGACTGACAGGTGTGGGTGACATGTCAGCCATTGGTAGTTTAATCATGATTGTTGGAGCAATATCATTGCAATTGGTTTGGAATAGTATAATCAACCTGATTATTGCGTTAGTGTGTACCCAGCTTAAGACATAGGTGTATCTGTCACATGTAAAGTGTTATATGAAAGAGCTTTGTTACTGAATGTTATCAGCACTTTACCAGTGCAGCAAGTGAGTAGTTACCTCTTGTCTTTCTTTTGAGAGATCCCATCAGTCATTAGTTTTTCAGATTGGCGATACAACTGAGATACAAGCTTTTAGAGCCATCTATCTGTAAGTGTATTTATATAAGGCATATGGGGGGAACTTATATCTGGAAATATTATTCCCCTTAGGGTAGATCCAGACCTACGGGCTTCGTACGTTACATCGCGTAGCGTAATTTCTATGCGCTCCCCTAGACACTCCCCTCGCTCGTACGTACTTTGGCCGTTTTACGCTGCCCAAACCCTACCCTAACTTTTCAAAGCGTAACTACTGACGTATGTAAAGGCTACATGTACGTAACGGCCTAACCCAGCCCAGACTGTACGATTTAAATGCCCCCCGCCTCCGAAGCTTAATTATGGGTGTCGTAGGGCTGTCACACTCCTTCATTCCCAGTTATGCTGGCGATACGTGGCTGATACGTACGCTCAGAGTTATGTGGCGTAAAATCTGCCGCGTGCATGCAGAGTATATACTAATGAGCGATTTTATGTCAGCGGCTAGCATAAAATCGCTCGCGTACGTAGTTTAGGATCTGGCCCCATGTTCCTGGACCTGGCTGTTTACTCTCAGACATATGTCTCCTTTCCTGCACAAAAGCCTCCATCAGTTACATAACGCTGAGCATTGGGCTGGGCTGCAATAGCAACTGGGCAGGACATGTTCTTGCAATGTACGGTATAGGTGTGTCTCCAATATCTAGACTCATGCACTTGCTGCCATTGTTTTTGCAGAAGTCAGGTTTGTAAACACAAGCCCTAGTTATCGCAAGTTCATCCGTTAGCAGTGTGATTGTACAGTCTTCAGGGTGGTGTGTGACATGCAGGAGCCTGGAGGGAGAACTGACTTCTTTATTAGACTGTGGTGAGGGTACAGGAGAGTTTCTCAGCTTTAGTGGTTTTGCTGGAATTAAGGTTGCAGCTATTAAGGTCATTGCTATATGCCAGAAAGAGAACAAGGATTTCAATGTAAAGGCAAATACTTAGAAATGAGGTGATGGAGAGTTGATATTTTTATTTGCTGTTGAATCTCTGAGTATTTAGTGTATACCTTCTTTTTAAATGTCATAGTATTATTATAGATCAATTCTGAAAAAATAAAATAACTATAAAAGCAATAAAACTTAGCTAACAAGTAATGTGTTCAATTTCTCTATAGACTTTTTACAGACCATTTTACAGATCCGCTGCTCTATAGATGTATGTTTGAACCTCACTATAATGCATATCATATAATAGGGGTGTGACCAAGCTCTGGCTGTCCTCCTCGGCACAGTGGAATAATGTCAGGGAGTATGGTAAATATAAAAGATGATTCAACATATGCCCAGTTATAATGTACTATGTGACGCCCTGACACCTTTAAAACTATGAAGTACTGATACCTATAGAAAATGCAATAACTCCAAAACATTTCCATATACCGGGCAAAACAAAATAAAGATTAATGTAACAAGTGTGCACTGACAGCACATTTATGCCAAGGTCAGTGATAAGCTGTGTTCACAATGTGGTGGATCAGTACACATGGTATATGCATACATCCCCATTCACTTTAAATCAATCAGAAAACAATGCATATTCCTAAAACCATGAGTTTACCTTGCTTTATGTGAGATGAGACTTGTCTGTTTACATATGTGAATATTTAGATGGTAGCATAGGTAGTGGCACATTGGCTCTTTCTACCCACCTGTATAAATCAGGAACAACGAGCTGTCATAAACCTACTTCTTATGCAAATTTACTGTGATATAAGGAAACTGTCCAAGTGTAATATTGCAGTGTCTATACTAGGCTTTATTATTATACTATACTACCCCTATATTCAAAGGATATTCCAAGACGGATTACCCTTTGTATATTTAAGCTTCTGTTGAGGGAGCTAGTCAGCAGCAGATTTATATATTTATATATATTCTCAATATACCAGAGCTTTTGGACAACTTATATGGACAATTTCTGGAGGAAAAAGTGTTATTCACTATCTACTTCTATTAGTACTTAAATTTGACATCAAGATCTATATATATTTTTTTTTCTCTAGTGACATTCATCAGAGGAATTGCTAATCACCCTTTTTTTCCCACAAAGAGATTGGATTCTCTATTTGAGATTTATGTTGTGCAAGTTGGGATTGTGATACTTTCTAATATATGTTTCAGTCAGGGATTGTAAATTTGTGTATTGTTTTTAGATTTATGTGTCAATAAACTTTTATTTGTACTACAGTCTATTGACTTCAAAGCGCTTCTTTACTTTTGTTTACATTTTTGACATAGGATTGGTCGTCCTGAGCTAGCTGCTAGAAGTCAGTAGGTTTCGCAATCATTTATATTGAGTGCAGATATTATATATTTTTTTCTATGAATATACTATATAATACTATAATACTTTGCTATGCTATATTATACTATACTATACTACACTATACTTTGCTATGCTATATTATACTATACTATACTACACTATACCTTGCTATGATATATTATATTATACTACACTATACTTTGCTATGCCATGATATACTATACTATGCTATGCTATATTATACTATACTATACTACACTACACTATACTTTGCTATGCTATGCTATACTATACTATACTATGCTATGCTATATTATACTATGCTATTCTTTGCTATGCTATGCTATGCTATGCTATACTATACTATACTATACTATACAGTACTATACTTTGCTATGCTACTGTATATTATATTATACTATACTTTGCTATGCTATACTATACTATTCATGTCTGTGTAAATTCATAAGATATAAGATTTCTGCACTGTCCTTAAAATATGTCTAAAGTAAAACAAAGCTGAAATAAACAAAATTCCATTTCGTTTGAAATACTTAAATTAATGTTTGAACAGTTATCCTTTTATGTTTTTTCCATTGTTTCATCTGGGCATTGATCCTAGAATACATTATTAGCTGTTCAGGTATTGTACAGTGCTCAGACACCAGCTCAAGCATGTTCTTCCTCACAATGTTTAGCTATACTTTGCCATGTTACAGATGCCATCTCTTCTGCAGTATGGGAAAACGATGCCCATCTCTCTTATACCGTGTTCACACTGACGCCCCGACAAAAACCCGGGATTTTCATCCCGGGTTTTTTCCGGGGCACACAACAGCACAGCAGGGGGGATACCATTCACACTGCAGCATAGACCCGGGAAATTCCCGGGTCAGGTCCGTTCACACTGAACGGGACTGACCCGGGACTCTTTGGTTCTATACTGCTAGACTATTGTATGCCCCATTCTATTGTATAGTCTATACTATTGTATACCCTATTCTATACAATATAATAGGGTATACAATAGTATAGACTATAGAATAGAATGGGGTATACAATACTACACTACTCACCTCTCCTGCAAGTCCCGCAATGATCCTCCGTGTTCTCGCAGGACTTCATTCATGCAATGTATGTGTAGGACCTCCATTTCGGCCGGACCTGCAGTCAGCCGCGTCGCAGGACAGGTAAGTTCTGTTCCCTATTTTTTAAGTGTTTTTTTAAATTAATTTAATGGTTTTCTTTATTTACAACTTTTTTTTTTTATTTAAAAATTGGATTTTTAAAGCAACAAAGCTGATTGGGTCTTTTTTGACCCAATCAGCTTCTTTCAGTGCGACCCGGGTTTAAAAAACCCGGGTCGCACCGTTCACACTGCCAGTGACACGGGTCAGACACGGGAATAACCCTTGTTAAAACCCGTGTCTGATTCCCGGGTCTCTTGACCCGGGTCGCGGCAGTTGTGACCGTTCACACTGAGCCTGGACCCGGGTTGTTTGGGCTTGCCCCTGCAATATCCCGGGTTTTTGGCGAAGTGTGAACGGGGAATTATTGTTTGACTATGAAGCATAAATACAGGTACTGCTGGGCTAAATTTAGGGGCTTAAACACCCCTAGGCAAAACTTTAATGGCTGCCATCCTCCATTATGACAATTAACACACTGCCCTTCTTTTAGAATTAAATAAACTATTTTCTACCTTTTCTTATTTTATTTTTTATTTATGAACACAGTTTGATGCATTGTGCAAAGTGCCGCTATATAATGTGCACTTATTAGAAGGTAATGAGGACAAGTAGATATCACAAATTCCAGGAGGTTGGTGTAGCAGTCTTATAACTGTGTCTGGCTTCCAGGCATCAGAAAGGGGGAAGTTCACGTGGGAACAGTAGGGATGGTAAAACACTCAGTGGGAGATCTGTGTGTACAGCTGGTGCCAAGCTCAAGAGTGTACATGTGTATGTGTACTGGCTGATGAGGACAGATAGCGCAGGTGATCCCAACAAAGGAGGTTCACAACTTTCATACTACGAACCAACAAAGCAAATCAAGGTTGTGAGTGGGAATGACACTGACAAAATGAAGTAAAGGTTCATATGATTAATATAATGGTGGCATTATTCAGTAAAATGACCTAAGAGAGGCCAGTTGTAAGCGTCTTCTTTTTGGTCCGGATCCATACTTAAGTTACTTGCTCATTTTCCATGTGCAATGTGTGGAAACCAATCACAGTTTATGTGCGCACTTTGAATATGGAGTAGGATCCTAGATTTCCGTGATGGAAGTGCTTTTGTCAGCATGGTGGTAAGTGTACAGTGTGTACACAGGGCGGGAGAGGAGAGGAATGATAAATGTACAGTAAGGGCTTTTACTATCCAGGCTTCCACACTGTCCCTGCGTAAAACGTGTTTAGGTAGCGTCACCCATTCAGGAGTTAGGATCCAGTGGGGATCTGCCTTCGGATCTATGCTGCTTTGCTGCCCTCGTAACCCCAATATCTCTGTCTTGTCCATTGTTACTAAAGGATGATCAAGGATCAAAAACAATACACTTTGTATTAACACAGGGATCAAAAGAGAAGTCTGGCACTCCAAACAAACATTATATTAACTCAAAGATGCTTACTATTTATTTCTCCTAGAGGAAAGAAATAGACTCTGGTATGGGGGTGTGGCTTAATTACATAATTTATGCATATTATGTCATTAAGCCCCATCCTCTGTCAATCACTACTGTAATCCCTAGTGTTCCCTAGTAACTGTAGGGATTAAAATAGAGATTGACAGGGATACGGGACTTGCGGGGTATTTCAGTTACGGGCTATCCCAGGATACCAAATGAACTGCCCAAATTTCGTGAGTCTCCCGGATATTTCAGGATTGTCTGCAGCCTTGTATTAACGGCAAAAGTGATCAAGTGAAAGTAGATCAATAATAAGGTAGAATTTGCTCATCTTCTGTGAGAAATA
>WWET01000867.1:356687-371294 GCA_011038615.1 Limnodynastes dumerilii | reverse complement strand
GCAGGCCAGGCAACAAGAAAGAATAAAGAAGAAATCAGGACTTGCTGTCAGATGCCTCTATTGTAACCAGTGACAGGTACATTATGATTATAGTGTAGCATTAGCTCTGAATATAGAAGGTCATAACTTTATTATTATTATTATTATTATTTATTTATTTTTAATTATAGGCAGGCAACAAGAAAGAATAAAGAAGAAATCAGGACTTGCTGTCAGATGCCTCTATTGTAACCAGTGACAGGTACATTATGATTATAGTGTAGCATTAGCTCTGAATATAGGTCAGAAGGTCATAACTCAAACAAAACAAATGCTACAAGCTCAAAGAAATTGTAGAGATATAAAGATCTACATAAAAGACATCACATGGCATTCAGATATGGTTATACTTTATCAACTGGCCCAACCATGTGGAAAAAATGTGCTGAGCCGAATAATACATAACCTTTGACCTCGAGGAGTTTTGGAAAATTACTGTCCCGTTCCCCCGCCAAGGGTGACTGCAAAAGCAGAACTATAGAAAGTGTCATGTGACCACTCTTCTGCGTGACTGCTGTGTGAATGGGTCTTGTGTGACAATACTCAGCCTCGCTTGTTGTTATAGCAGATATCGGAGACATGCAAAGCCAACCACAAAATCAGACAGAAGCGTTGTACAGTGACACAAGTCACGGCCTGCCCTGGCCATGCACATCACTGTCCTTCATTGTGTCTGATAATTCATATGAATATTTTGTTTCGTTTACTGTAATTAACTTGCTTTTTACAGGCAAAAAAACTCCAGACAGTTTTATAACACACAGCACAAACCTATAACCCAGCTGGGGCAGCCGGCCAGTATTCTACCCTGTATTGTGGCAATCAGGGTTTTCACCCATTTATCAGGAGGTAGTAATCTATAGTCTGACTATTTGTGGCACCATGGACTGATAAGGGAAAAAGTCAGCGCCCAATACACAAATGAATAAACAGCAAAATGCAGGCTGCTCGCTGCTAAAAGCACCACTAACATATTTGTTTTGCTCTTAGTCTCTGCCAAAATGAATCTATTACATACTATACAAATATTTACTCGATTGCTGATAACGCGGTCACCTGGGGAGTTATCACTTCTGTCAACATCTAATGAACTCTCTATGGCTATTATGGCCCATTAATGCCAGGTAAACTGTGTAAAGCTGAAAAAGATGGAGACGAAGGAAGATCGCTCAAGCACCTAACTAGATTACTGGTGGTGTGTGTGTATGTGTGTGTGTGTGTCTACAGCTGACATATGAACAAAATACATGTAATGTTTATGCCATATTTTTTATAGCTTTTTTTTTTAGCTTTTCTCTGGTAATTATTCACCACACAGAAGGCACATTTCCAAATATCCATGCAGTGCCCATAAGATTAATAAAGGCATTTAGCAATGTGTCATTTTGCATACAATTGTCATATCATTAACACAATTTCCTGAATTTCAAATACTATTTCAGTGTAATATATTAGAAGAGCAATGTTTGACTAAATTAAACAATTATGCAGTTCATTAATATTTACAATGAGCTTCAGTTTTTTCTATTTATGTTAAGTCTGTAAGTAAGTGGCCTGATTTGACTGAAGGGTGCATTCGCCCTCCAGATGTTACGCTAGGGTTACTATCGTAACCCTAGCGTGCCAAGCTTCGTACAGAACTCTGTTCCGTACAAGCACATTTGCTTCCCCTCTGCTCGCTAAAGTGGGCGGGAGGAGGCATGCTAAGTGTACAGTGTGGGAGGGGCTCCCACACTTGTGCGGATCATAAATATTTGGTAACTAAATACTATTATGACAATATATGAGAACATTTAAGGATGCTTCTAAAGGGCAAAATATGAGGTGGAAAAGTCAATTGGTTGCTGATATCAACCAATCAGCTTTCCTCTATAACTAATATATTCACATCCGCTTTTCCTGTTTAGAAGCTTCATTAATTCTACCCTATAGAAAACATAAAAATATCAAAGATATATGGTCCCAATTGCCATGAATATGTTCGTGTAGGCAAATGATTTGGATAATATCTGTAATTAGCTTGTATGGACCTGATTCACAGGTAAGAGTGGACAGATCTGCACCTAACTCACTCTTCCACCCCCTAACCCACCCTTCATTTTTAGGCTCCTTATGGCACTTACGAGTGCCATAGAGATACCTTATCTTACCGTTCAATGTCCATACGGACATTGCCCCTCCCCGCCCTCCCCCTCCCTCTTCTTCCTAAGCATGCCCTGAGGAGGCATTACGCCGCCTCTTTCTACTCTTTCTTCTTTAAAGACAGCACGGACATCATCTTCATACCTATCTGGTACGTAGATTGCGTAAATGACGTACTACTCGTGCGTATTAGGTCTTTTCGGCAAATCACGCACTTGAGAAGCACAAGCTTCTTAAGTGTGAATCAGGCCCTATGTTATGACTCATAAAGTGATATCTCTCTAAAGTAATATGTTTTAATGTTTATCATTTCATTTACAGGATACAATTGTTGGGCTGGCTGGAACTAGATCAACAATGATACAGCCGCCATTGTGTGAAAACATCTGCGCATAAAAAATTGCTATTGGATGTTTGTACCTATTTCCCCATTCCCAATAGCTCCAGGTTGTGGTGGGTAGAAAGTTAGTGTTAGGCTGCGGCAGGTATAAGGTTAGGGATAGCTGCAGCTGTTAGGTTAGGGTAAGAGTTTAAGTGAAGGTTCAGGTTAGGCTGCGGGGCATGGAGGGTTAGGGTTTGGTTGCAGGGCATGGAGGGTTAGGGCTGCAGAAGAGGAAGGTTAGAGTTAGACTGTGTGAAACAGAGGGTTAGGGTTAGAAAACGGTTAAGGGTTAGGGGTAGGGTTAGGTAAAAACAAATACCTGTTGGCGGATGCTGTAAGACAGCAGACGCTTCACCATCACTTTCTCAAATGGAGGCTGCCGGCAGTCGCCACTTGGCGTATGATCGGCTGATGCAAAACCAACCATCGTACCGGCAAACCACTTCCACATCTACAAGCTCTTTACTAAAGCAATTGAAATGACTCTTCTCTGTGGTAACCCAACAAAAATGATTCCTTATACCACAAATAACCTAAACATAATTGTAGCAACAACTTAACGGTCGTTTTAATTTAAGATGAAGATTTCTGTTTGGTCTTAGAAGCTTATTAAAATTTAGATTAGAGCAGATACACCATTCATTGTAGCTTTGGAAATGTAGCATAGCATTTTTGTTAACGGGTAGATTTTTTTAGGTGTGTTATAGAGTGTAATATAATAGGTAATGCCTGAAATATATAAATATTTGTATGAAGAGATATTAGAATATAACATCAGCAGAAAGCTCTCTTATCGCAGTGAATTCCCTAGATGATAGGCTCATTTATTTTACGAATATGAAACAGGGAAGAGAGTGATAGGTTGTGGGCTTCTACAAGGAAATAAATCAAATTGAATAAATATGCTACATGCAAATTCACCTCTATCTGGATGTGTTTCTGCCATGAGAACCGCTGTTATATATAGAAAAGACATTTTGGTAAGTTATGAGCTGCCAAAGAAGATTCATTTGGGGCCAAAGGTAACAGACTAAGAAGTTTCGTCAATGAGTGTAATATGAGAAGGTGTCACTAAAGGACGCACAAGAGTGACAGAAACAGGCTGTGAGAGGATATTGCTGTGCGAATATATGAGTGGAACACTGGGTTACTGTGATCAATGTCACACTATGAATTTCAGAAGTTGAGTAATATAACGGATTTGTAACCGGTGTTTGTTAATTTGTGATTCAATTTAAGTTTAAACTGTTCTAAGGAAAGGATAAAAATAATAGTTATGCCTAAACAAACTGGACCACTGAGGCCACTCTCTTTAGCTGATGCATTGATGTATTGGGTGTTTCTCTTCTTTTTAAACAATGTGAACTACCCCCATAAAGAATACCAGTGGGATAGCTTCAGGAACACATGGGTCATGTGTAGTATAGTCACATATAGCAAACAGCCTGCTGGAGGACACTGTGGTCACAGGGGTACCTTGCTACATATATGGGGGGACTGCATGGTTTTGAAACCCTTCTGGGATGCAGTCCACCACCTCCTTAATGATATTCTGCTCTTCTTGTTATTAAGTAGCTCCTGGATTTTCTTCTGTTACCCACCACAAGGCCATTGTAAAGGGTTAGCATTCTACATCATAACTGCTGCCAAATCTGCCATTATCAGACATTGGAAAAAAATCCCCCCCTCCCCCAGCATCTCCAAATTGATACTTCAATTTAGACAGGTGGCATCCATGTAAAAGATCTCCTGACACATGATAGGCCCAATAAATATTAGCAATTATGGGCTCTGTGGCTTTGTAAGATGGGAGACTCGCCTGTGGATCCCTTAATAGTTGTTGATAGGCCTTCTCTCTGGCTCATGGGTGATTATGCTCTCTGGTTCTTTGCCATCTCTGGATCCCACATAGTCCTGTTCCCCTGTGACCTTTGTCACTCTCGTCCCCCTCAACACACACACACACACACACTTTTAATATAAGATTGGAAAAACAGAGATATGAAACATACAGTGCTCAGTCTGACATAGACTTTATATATGAGGATAATTATCTGCTATGAATAGTCACTAGATTGATACCTTATGGTAGTTGTCACTCATATTGTGGTTTATGTTATTTTACTGGAAATGTACATTAGTCGCTGGCTGTTTTGTGTTTCCCATGTTTGTTAACCAATAATTCTATGCCTCTTATACTAAAAAAATCCATCAATTCCCATAAACCTAACCCTAACCTTCCCCTTAAGCCCTAACCGCAGTTACTGCAGCCTGTCACTATGGGGAACAGGTCTCCCAGTATCAACTTCTTTGACTTTGTTTAGCAAGATTATCAGCAATGATACAGCCATTGAGCTGGCAGCTGTATCATTGTCGCCATAGGGCTGGCCAGATCGGCCACCGCATCCCAAATCTGCTTCCTGAAAATAACCGAGTATAGAATTAGAAATCAAACAAACACCCCCCAACACTAGGCTTTAATTGAAAGTGTAAATAAATAGACTTTATTGATCAGATGAGCAGAAAATGTACAAATAGCCAATGGCTTTCCCTCGCATCAACCAATCCGGCTCTCTCTTGGTAAGTATCATCATATTTTTTGTTACAGAATTTTGAATTGTGGGGAGCTAAATTGTGATATTAATGGGCTACTACATTTAGAAAACAATGACTTAAAGAACATGGACCGCTACGTGCGTATTTTTAGGTATGTTTTAACTGCGCATGCGTAGTAACTTTATTACGTAAGTTAGAATATACGCAAGTGCTTTAGGCACGGACATGTGAATGGCACTTGGGGACATTTGTACGGATGGCCGGGGTTGAAAAACGTACTTGAAAATTTACATGAAAGTGGGTGGGGGGAGGCATTTACACGAACGCTTGAGGGCGTGGTTATAAAGAATCGCACGCACGGAAGACATATACGAACATAAGTACACACGTAAAGATCAGAGAGGTCTATGGAGGTGTACGTCTACGATTGCACGGCCGGGAGAGGGGAGTGTTGTGGGTGTTGGTGATTGTGGCCTTGCTGCATGTGTGCATGTAATAGCATTTTCTTTTTAAAAATGTAGAATCCTTTCATGTTCTTAAAAATGAAATCCACCATCTACCACCAAACAGCAGCTTTACCTGCACCCTGAATAATACATTGAAATAAAAAAAGTCAAATAAAAATTTAGCAGTAAACTATAATCATGGAAAATCAAACCAATATCAGCAGCCGTACAGAGAGACCCAGGATTAAATGAGTATCCTAATTACTTCACAAACCTTAATTAAGTGAGTGCTGAATTCTATGTGTGATGGTGATTCATTCACAGCAACTGTTGTAAAGAGAGAAAGGGTTGGGGGGGGGATGGGTCACACGGAGGGCATCTGGAATTTCAATGACACTTCAGTGACAGCTTTCAAAAAGTATTCTTTAAATATGTGTGTCCCTATACATGCAGCCAGACAGAGCTTATCTGACCTCTTAATGCCCCTCCTGCCACTCAGCATCATCAGACTCATAGAACTGAGAAGAGAAAGTATAAAAGCCATTCATGTCATTTGTAGACAATTATATCCTTTTTTACAGAACTCCGATTCCTGGTTTATATGTAGTATATATAGATATTCCGTAACTAAATGGTACAGGACAAAAGTTACTTGACAGAAATGTCTTAACTGTATAATGAATGCTCATGCATAGTACATGAGAAGAAATATATTTGCCTGAACACCAGGAGATTGACATTTGAGCACTGATTAGTCTGTATGGTGTTGTAGGGTTTGCTGGAAATAATTGCGGTCACAAGGCTGAGTCTGTTGAGCCTACTACACAAAGGATCGTATTCACACATACGTTTCTGCGGCGGATTGCGCGCGTATTTTTAGGATTGGATTAACTGCGCATGTGTAGTAACTTTTTCCACGCAAATTATGTAGTATTTACGCACGTAAGTACTTTAGGCAAGGACTTGTGGGCGGTGGGAAGCATTTAAATGGGCATTTGAGGGCGCGGTTAGATAAATACGCATGTTGGTAAGTAACATACGCGCATAAGGACACACGTAGAGTTAAAGGTGCCCTATGGAAGCGGAAGTCACCGAAAACACGTCTGGGTGAGGGGAGTGTCATGGGTGTTGCCTTGCTACGTGTGTGCGTAAAAACACGCATGTGGTAAATACGGATCTGTGAATCCGGTCTAAACTTACCTACATACCAACACAAGCACGCAAAGATGCAACAGCAACAGAGAAGAGAAAATGCCCCGGGAACACTGCCATTAATCAGTAACCTACTATACCATCCTATCCGTAACATAAAATGCAGAAATATCAGTTACATACATTTGCAAATATATGATTATCCACCAGCCACTATGAAGGCTTGTCTGCTGAGGGTCCTAACTCTATATTGCATCATATATCATGTGTTTTTAAATTAGGAGCTAATACACCTGAGGCCCACTTAAAGCCTCCAAAATAGCTTTTGTGGACCAACTCCCCCCCCCTGTCAGCTGCTGATCCCAGACACAATTCCAAAAGACTGGATCCAGACTTCTGCTACCGCTGTGGTCTTAGCCCTGGCCACAGCGTATAGGAGGTTCGATGCCAGATCCCTGACGCATCTAGACATCCATATGAGCAAGGGGACTCGCCTCATCCCTATGGATTTCTGCCAGGTGACCCCAACCTTAACATTGCCGAACCATTCCCCATGTAAAATGGGGTGGGAGAGTCTGGATCCCTTGTAGGAAGTCTTGATCCGGTCCAAAATGACACAAAATGGTGGTTGCCTGTAAAAAAAATATTGGATGGGATGAATGTGCGATATCGGCACTCCAAAGTGTGCATGTGCTCCGATTCAATCATAATCCGCATGCTTATCACAAATCTGAACCCAGTCTGATGAGATCACCCATTAACTGCTCAAGAAACACTAATTTCCTTGAGACTTTTATCAATGAAATATCTTGAGTTGCAGGATGTGATCTCACATTTAGCTAACAACAAACAGTTTTCTTAATTCATTCCGGTTGATAAAATCTTATTACAGTCGGCAACACCTCTCTGACATGCATGTGAATCGCTTCCCATAGCAACAGGCATGAAACACAACACACATGCGTCTTTGCAGTTTTTACATTTAGCTTTGGAGACGGGCAGTGCTAGGCCTGTGGGCAGCCTAGGCGAAGTTCGGCTGGCCACTACCATTCTTCATAAAGAGCTTCCAGTCCAATGCTGTGGTACTTCCCCTCCCCCGCCCCATGCAGACCTGCTGCCCCAGGCTATCACCTAAGATCGCCTAGTGCACTGGCCTTGTTTGAAGAACACTGAATTAAAGCATGAAAAAGTAGACACTTATGTTTTAAGTGTTTATTCTGTGAATATTCTTTCATACTTAAAGAACTTACATGAATAGAAAAATGTTTCATTGCAGACAGAACATTTTGAAAAGGCATTTTTGAAGAGTGTAAGGAATTTTGTACTTGGGGAGAAGCACAGTCTGGTAATGTTCATGACAGAGGATGGAGAATATTTTCCATATGATAGTGATATTTAAAATGAATGTTGTGATAGTGAACATATCAATTAAGTGCAGAGATATAATAGATATAAAAATAAAATGTTCATGATTTTCAACATAAGAACAATTGTGTGTAACTGATATTCTGTCTATTAGTATAATCCATTGTAGCTGTTTTTTTTATTTTTTTTAGATATTGTATGATATTTTTGATCGGAAGTCATCCTTTTTATATCCATTTATTAATCTCTATGCACAATATAGAGCATAACTGCCAAAAAACTGCCTATCATATTAGATGAAGAATAAAGAAATGAAGGGGAAGCATAGAAAAGTATAGACTTTCACCACCTGAGGCTATTCCTGATTCCAATTGTTGAGTTGTGTGAATTATTTAGCATCCACACAACTGATAACCATTATTGACGTGTTAAGTATAGCTCATCCAATAACCTTCATTCACATTTTAGTCCATAACAATCGCCCAAAAATTTGAATAGCAGTCGTGTAGTTAATCTCTGGTTTCTAGGTTGGCAATGGATTAATTCCAAAGCTAAAGGAAGTGTTTATTTTAATGGCCCAGATCCAGACTTAATAACAACAGATAATTTCCGCATGTGGGAATGCACTGCACATGTGCGCAGCAGATGTTATAAATCGTAACTCTGATCGTACATATGTTGTACGTAACTACGTACGATAGTGGGTGATATCCATATTAGAAAATATACATTGTGGGTGGGGGTAGGCATTTAATTTGTACAGTATGGGCTGGGTTAGCCACTTACGTACAACACGGCGACACGTAGGACCAGAGATAAGCAAGAAAAAGTTAAGGTAGGTTTTATAAAACGTAAATCAGCTAAGTTATGTGCGTGCAATGGGAGTGCATTATACTTAGTATTGTGTGACTTGAATACGCTTGCGTAAAACGACCTTAAGTCTGGATTTGGCCCAATGCCGTTGAATAAAACAAAATGACTAATTAAGTGTGATGACTGGGTTCTTTATTGTACAGTGGCTACCAGAGTACAAGGGAGAAAACTTTATATATTATACCAGTAATCAAAAAACTGTAAACACCAGAGCAGTGGCATCACTAGAGTTGGTCTCACCTGGTGGGGTTGGAGACATGATGGGATATAGGGGGGCTGGAGACACATAATGGGGATACTGGGAGCGAGGAGACGGGAATTGGGAATACTGGAAGGATGGAAAGACATGAATGATATATAGTCTGATTGTGTGCCGATTTTTAATATGAAGTGGGAATTGTGTAGCATAGACAAGTAAATCATAGTCACCACTATACAATACAAACAGTGTCCTACACTGTTTGTATTGTATAGTGGTGACTATGATTTACTTTTATTGTGTTTACAAGATTGTGTTTTATGATGCTTACTATAATCTAAGATGATCAATGGTGTTATATTGTTAAACAAAGGCGCAAAGTTCGCAGGGGGGGTACCGAACAACCTAGCACCGGCCCTGATTGTAGCCCATCAGTTTTCAGCCCTTATTGTAGCCCCCCCCATAAGTTTTCAGCCCTTATTGTAGCCTCCCCCTGCCCCAGCAGTTTTCAGCTTTTATTGTAGCCTTTCCCATACACTTGACTTACCTCTCTGGTCACTGAGTCCAGTCTTCTCCTTGGTCTTCTTACTCCTCCGCTGTGTGTGTTCTTTGCCTTCTGAATGACGCTGATGCGACCTTGGGGTCCCAGCACCTTGGAGGTGCTGCAGAAGAGATAAGCTCTTGGACACTGAAAGTGCAATGCAATGCACTGTCAGGTCTGTGGAACCCAGCGCATGTTATTAAAGTCACATTTAATTTTTTGGGGGGACAAATTTGTAAAGAGGGTGATGGAGAGGAGGGTCCGTCACCCCTTTGGACACTAACACCCAGTGCAGTCTGCACCCCCTGCACCCGTGACAATACTGCACCAGAGTCTGTGTTATATACTGGTCACAGGAATGGGTCAAGGCTATTTTATCCAGGAACTCTATTATTGTATATATCGTGTGACTGACACTTCAGATATAAAAAGCAGGGTCATTATCACGCTTAGTGTGTGAGGAAGTCACCATTTAAAATGTAAATTCTAACTGTGGGAAGCACATTGATGATTACTAGAACAATGTCTGCTATGGCAAAGACTTCATTTTTTTTTTAATACAACTGGGGTGTGTTCTGCCCGTAATGCCCCAAGGACATTTGCTTGATGCATAAAATGATTAACTGCTCTCTGCCGTGCTGTCCCACCCAATACATAAAAATATTAATGGAAAACAAGTTATACATAAAAATGGCACACCAATTATTGTGGCATCTGAAAAATCTACAAAATTAAATAGAACTTTGATGTAGGTTTTTATAATAGACTCTGTGGCAAAGGTGTCAGATAGTTTAGTGAGTGATAAAAAGAGACATTTGAGGGGTTCTTGCAAGTCTTTTTTTGTAATTGTTTTGTTGTTTTCTTAACTCCTTAACTACAGATGCCAGTGAGACACTGAGGTTAGGAAATGGTGGCGGTTGTGTGAGGGCTGTAGAGCTCACAACACATACATGGAGTGCCAAGTGCTGTTTTAAGCTGTAAAACTCTGACAGCTACAATCAGGCAGCTATCCTAAACAGCTCTGCCCCCAGTGCCGCCTAACTCTGCCTAGTTCTGCCTATCCAGACTCAGGCCCCACCTCCTTACTATGGGGCCTGATTCTGTCACCTGGATGCCACAATGGGCCAGATCCAGAGCTATGAGCATGTTTACGCTAGCTGGAGACGTAAAAACGCTGTTTTGTATGTACTGCACATGTACGTGGCAAATGTTACGACCTGTAACTCTGAATGTATGTCCCAGCCTAGGATCAACAGCGTAACTACGGTTTAAGGGGCGTGCCTGCCATACGACACCCGAGGCAGGGTGAGCCATTTAAATGGTACAGTATGGACGTGCTTAGGCGCGTAAGTATGTGCAGCCATTACAGCCGACAGTAGTTACGCTTTGAAAAGTTAAGGTAGGGTTTGGAAAGCGTAAAACGGCAAAAGTACGTACGACCGAGGGGAGTGTCTAGGGGAGTGCATAGTAATTACTATAGTGTAAATACGCTACGCGTTGAAACATAAAGGGATCCGGCCCAATGTGCATAATATTGCAGGCCATGAGGAAACCACTCAAAAATTAAAGACAAAAATAAAAGAGGGAATGGTAATACTTTTAGTGGTAGTCTTATCAAGGGTGATGCAGATAATCTTAACAATTATTTCCCAAAAGAAAGAAAGAGTAAAGGACCTCACATAAATTACAAAATCAGTGATACAAAGGAAGCAATTACAAGTCCTTTCACTGAGGAGCAGGTCTTAAAGAACTCAAAGCTGAAAGTGGTCAAATAAATGCTCCCAGATGGGATACAACCTAGAATACTAAAAGGTAAAAGCATTAACTAAATTATTCAACCTGTCACTAGAAACAGGAGTTAATAGTGAAAAATAGCATATGTAGGCTCTCTGTATAAAAGTAGAAGTAGGTAAGAAGCTGGCAACTACCAACCAGTGAGCTTTATATCAGTAGTAGGGAAATTGATACAAGTAATAATAAAATAACAGATACCTTAAACCAATAGAGTATTAGATGACGTGGGAACTGTAGACAGCAGAGCTGATCCACAGACACACGCAAATGTAAATTCATTCACGCGCAAATCCATAGTGGGCTGCATGTGATCCAAATGCATACGCAATTATACCTCTGCATGACTATGCAAGTATGGCACATAGCATAAGTACAAAGCCCAAAGCTGAATGCAGTTATGTGACCATAAGTAGTACGCTGTATTGCATGAACGTTTTTTTTATAGTGCAAGTGCTTCTGTTGCATTATAAATGCATTTAAACAATAATAAAAAAAAAAAAATTACTATATATACAAAATGTTTTCCACCTACACAATGCACCAGCATCTATTTCATAACTTTTGTATTGCATTTGAAGTATGAAATTCTAACACAATGGTCTGTAAGAGGTCGTGGTGTGTCAGCACATGGACTTGCACATGACCTGGTCCAGAGAAATGTAATGCCACAAAGTGCAAAAATCAACTTAATGCACTTGGTACACAGAAGAGCCAATATATATTATTAACGTCACTACTTCAGTAACTGTTGGGGAGGACAGGATCTAGGAGGTAGCCAAGCAATGTAACCAAGCAATGAGAAAGGCAGGTCTGATGCTTGGTTGCATAGGGAGAGAAGCAGAAAGATAGAAATATTAAGGCCACTTTATAGATCATTGGTATACGCTCATGTAGAATACTCTTTTCAGTTCTGGAGGCTATGGCCCATATTCACACCTAAGAAGTAGATGCTTCTTCGGTGCGTATCCTTGGTAAAGGACCTACTACACATGTGTAGTAGGTCCTTTATGCAATCTACATACCAGTTAGGTACATAGATTGCCAACGTGTGGTCTTTAAAGAGCACACAGAGTATTTCAAGCAAAAAGAGGCAGCGTATTGCCACCTCGGGGAGGGATTAGGTAGAAGTGGGAGTCGTATAGTTAAGGTAACCCTATGGCATTCCTAAGTTACCATAAGGTACCTAAAAATGGGGGGGGGGATAGGGACAGGACGTGCGAGTTAGGTGCGGGTCTGTCCGCACCTAACTCACCCGAATCTGAGAATATGGTCCTATATCATTATAAAGACATAAATATATAAAAGACTGTGCAAAGAAGAGTAACTAAACTACTATGGTAAATGACATGTGTCACAAAAGAGAAAACTAGAGGAGCTAAACATGTATAGATTGGAGCAGAGAAGGGACAGGGGTGTATAATAGCAGCTTTCCAATATAGCAAAGGGTTTAATCAGGTACAGGAAGATGGAATTTTTAATGGAAGAGATGCATTAGAACACAAGGACATGCGTATAAACTGGAGGGTGATAGGTTTAGATAAGATGCGCAGAAATAATTACTTGGCTGAGAGGCTATTTCATGAGTGGAAGAGCCTCTCATCTGAGGTGGTTGAGGCTAACACAGTAGAACAATTTAAACATGCTTGGGATTAATATAAGGATATCCTAAATATTACACTTAATTGAGGAACAAATAGGGTCTAGGGTTAGTATAGTTTAAAAGTGACTGCTGCCACTTTCTGTGTTTCTATGGGCTCCATTTACTATTATTAGTGCTGTGAGCGCTAATAAAGGAATCAGGGTCGCAGTGACCCTGGAAACAACGATGGCCAGATTTACTAATACTTACCCCTCCTGTGAGGTCCCGCAATGGTCTGTGGGACCTTCAACAGAGAACTTCACCATGAGAACTCTCATGTTTGGAGTGTTGTAAAAAATATCAATGGCATGTATTTTGCAGATATTTAACTTAATATGCTATGGTCGTTTTTAATATTATTGGATATTTCACCTAAATTATTAGATTTGAACTTGTACTATTGTACCATTAAAAACTTTTTTTAATTTTAACAGATTTTCTGTGTGTCTGAGAATTAACTGCTATATTTAAGACATGTGCATCAGTAAATAGCTGTCTTTCTGAATCATGTCTATGTGGTTCATCTATTTATGTATACCCATCATGTGTATCCAGACCCCAGTATCCCCATCATGTGTTTCCAGCCCCCCAGTAACCCCATCGTGTGCCTCCAGCCTGCCAGAATTCCCATCATGTGCCTCCAGCCCCCCAGAATCCCCATCATGTGTCTCCAGTCTTCCAGTATCTCCATCATGTGCCTCCAGCCCACCAGTATCCCCATCATGTGCCTCCAGCCCTCCACAGTAACCCCATCATGTGCGTCCAGCCCCCTAGTATCACCATCATGTGTCTCCAGCCCCCCCGAGTAACCCCATCATGTGCCTCCAGTTCCCCAGTATCCCCATCATGTGTATCCAGCCCCCCAGTATCCCCATCATGTTTACTTACCTTTACTGTGTCATAGCTTTGCAAATACCAAAAAGTTTGTTTGCATGAGATAAAGGCCGTTTTCATCCAAAAACGGTCTTTATCTCATGAAAACGAACTTACTGATGGTTTATAAATGGTGCCCTATATTACAAGTTTTACTTTGGTGTAAAGCAATTGCTGAAAACAGATTAAAAATGTAAGTGGTGCCTGTTTATCTTGTGTAATTTGCCATTTAGATAGGCCCATGGATGCTTCCACTTTTCAAAAGAATTTAGCAAAAGCTCAGACCTGGTGCTGCGTGTCTCATCATATATTCTATTGGGCGCAATTTACCATCTCTTCTCAAACCTAGGTGCACAGTTGGTTAACAGAGGCATCTCTTGAGAGCAAAAAGCAAGCACAGACCTGTACTGTATGTGCATCATCCAGACACACTGTTGCCAAGCCATAGAATGTTATTATGTGAATTATATGCGTTTTACAAATGAGGTCCTGTGTATTCACTTACAGATATATTTAGCTACATTTCACTACCAAAAATAGTGTATTTTAGATTTATATGTACAAATGTTACATTATTTACAGTATACCAGCCACAGCCTATTCCCT
>WWET01000867.1:337275-355911 GCA_011038615.1 Limnodynastes dumerilii | reverse complement strand
AATTGATTGTAGTGCACTGTGACAAGTGACCATTGATTGGATGTCACAAACCACAACCATTCAATTAAAGGGTAGCCCTAAGGGAATATATGGAATAAACCAAGAGGAGAGCTCTAAGAGCAGCAGCATAGATGCAAATGATACATAAATAATAATGCATAGTGACAGGAGATGCACACAGAAACAGGATGATATAGCATATCAGTATCCAGACAACACTTAATACATAAGGGAAATTAGCCAGTGACATGTTTAGTTAAAGTAAACATCAAGTAAACATCAACCATCAACCATAACACATAAGGTAATAATACTTTACAAACAAATTCAACATAAAAACATTAATTGCACTTTTTGCTACTAATTCATATTTATACATTTATATATTTATTTTAAAAAAGTCTTTAAACTATATAGTATGTCTGCAGCTATATAGCATTTCTGATTACAGTCTGATCCTTGTATTGTGTTCAATCATCATCTCTTGCTTGAGTACAGCAGGGTTGCCCACTTTTCAGAACTTCAACGACACTATTGCTTGTGTTGTCTGGCGGGGGGGGGACAGATCTTCTGCTTTGCCAGAGATTTGCAGGGTTGCTGACTTTCTATCTCTTCCCTATGGGAGATCTGAGAAGGAAGAGATAGATGCAGGCATAGGGAC
Source organism: Limnodynastes dumerilii (assembly GCA_011038615.1). NCBI lineage: Eukaryota > Metazoa > Chordata > Amphibia > Anura > Limnodynastidae > Limnodynastes > Limnodynastes dumerilii. Next base: position 355,250 of record WWET01000867.1, on the reverse strand, counting down.
GGGGCTTAATGATGCGATTTAGGCACATTTTGACATTAAACCTTGTCACCTATCCAGCACTACTGTAATTCATAGTGTTCTAGGGGGTGGTCGGGGCTTGATGATGGAAATCATGTCATCAAATCCCGCCCATCCCTAGTAACACTAGGGATTACTATAATGAGAGGCAGGGGGGCTTCTCATGCGGGATATTTGCTGGCTCTCCTGGGATACCTGCAGAACTTCCCAAATTTCGGGAGTCGGCAATCCTGGTATAAGTATGCCTGTGCTGCTGATGCATGCTGGGAGTTGTAATTTTATAAACATTGGAAGTTCCACGTGTTGTCTATACCTGTCTTATATGACCATCAGACTGTCCACATAAAAAATAATCTAATCCATAAACTTTTCACAAGCAACATAATGTAATCCTAAAGCTGGGTATACACCTATGCCATCATACTTGAGATACAATAACTTCTGCAGTTTTACTGACTATTGCTGATGGAATACTGGGGGTATATTTACAAAACACAATAAAAAAAAAAAATCGCTGTGAATATCAAATCTCTGTATTCTCTAAAGCTAAACTCACGAGAGGCCTCATTAAAATCAGAGAACATAAAATCGCCATTGTGATTTTTTCAATGTTACTCATACAACTCACTGTATTTACAACGGTCGCTTTGACAAACTCCCAGTAAAATCGCCATTAAATCGCCGTTTGGCAATTCGCCCTTGGCTAGAGGCGATTTAGTGACAATTCATCCTGCAAGCCAGAAAAACACATGTCAATCTAGCTGACATGTGTTTTCCTGTGTGTCAAATTCGGCCGCAGCATGCTTGAAAGCCTTAGCCATGCTGTGCTGATAGAACTACAAGGCTGAGCATTGCATTGTAATATCAGCGTCAGCATGGTGAGGCTTCTAACCATGCTGCGCTGTGTGGTGTGTGTAACAAAAAAAAACTGTCTGCACCAAACATACATTAACACATTAATCTAAGTGTGACTGTAAAAAAAATGACTAATAATGCCCCCTAATGTTTGCACTTACCTCCGGTGGCCACCGCGTCCTATACTAACTGTGTATGAATGCAGTGTGTGGTGTATTAAAAGAATAAAAGTTTTTGCACTCACCGTTTGCTGTCATCTTTCTTGGGAAGATTTGCTTGATGAGTAGAATCTTCTTAAGTTGCTTGGAGACTGTCGTCCAGTTGATTGCAGTGACATCCCCGTTGTTCTGGTTCGGTTCTCTGCCTCTTCGGTACTTGAAATGGCGGGGACATGCTCCTTCTTCTTCTTACGTGCTGCTCCTAATGACCATTCGGTCGCTAGGGGGCAGCCTTTTATATAAATGATGACATCAGTTACACTCAGGCTATGGATATCATTTAGATATCCATATGCTCTAACACTCATAAAAACCTTCCATAGTCAGTGCTTGTTGTACACAAATTTCTCCTGTCTGGTTACATACAGGTGAAACTCGAAAAAAATGTAAATATCGTGCATTTATTTTAGTAATTCAGCTTAAAAGGTGAAACTAATATATTATATAGACTCATTGCATGCAAAGTGAGATATTTCAAGCCTTTTATTTGTATTAATTTTGATGATTATGGCTTACAGTTTATGAAAACTCCAAAATCAAAATCTCACAAAATTAGAATAATGTGAAAAGGTTTAATATCGTAGTGTCACACTCTAATCAGCAAATTATTCCAAAACACCGGCAAAGGGTTCCTGAGCCTTTACATGGTCTCAGTCTGGATCAGTAGAATTCACAATCATGGGGAAGATGCTGACCTGACAGTTGTGCAGAAAACCATCACTTACTCCTTCCACAATGGTCCCTCAGTCTGGATCAGTAGAATTCACAATCATGGGGAAGATGCTGACCTGACAGTTGTGCAGAAAAGCATCATTGACACCTTCCACAAGGAGGAAAAGCCTCAAAAGGAAATTGCAAAAGAAGTTGGATGTTCTCAAAGTGCTGGATCAAAGCACATTAATAGAAAGTGAAGTGGAAGAAAAAGGTGCACAAGCAGCAGTGATGACCGCAGCCTGGAGAGGATTGTCAGGAAAAGGCCATTCAAAAGTGTGGGGGAGCTGCACGAGGAGTGGACTGAAGCTGGAGTTAGTGCATCAAGAGCCACCACACACACACACAGACGGATCCTGGACATGGGTTTCAAATGTCGTATTCCTCTTGTCAAGCCGCTCCTGAACAACAAACAACGTCAGAAGTTTCTTACCTGGGCTAAAGAAAGAAAGAACTGGTCTGTTGCTCAGTGGTCCAAAGTCCTCTTTTCTGATGAGAGCAAATTTTGCATCTCATTTGGAAACCAAGGTCCCAGAGTCTGGAGGAAGACTGGCGAGGCACAATCCAAGATGCTTGAAGTCAGTGTGAAGTTTCCACAGTCTGTGTTGATTTGGGGACCCATGTCATCTGCTGGTGTTGGTCCACTGTGGTTTAAGTCCAGAGTCAACGCAGCAGTCTACCAGGACATTTTAGAGCACTTCAAGCTTCCTTCAGCAGACAAGCTTAATGGAGATGGTGACTTCATTTTCCAGCAGGACTTGGCACCTGCACACACTGCCAAAGGAACAAAAACATTTCAATTAATTTGTGCAAAAGGGGCCCAAACCAAGTACTGAGCACATATACATGATTATACTTTTCAGAGGGCTGACATTTCTGTATTTAAAAACCTTTTTTATTGATTTCATGTAATATTCTAATTTTGTGAGATTTTGATTTTGGGGTTTTCATAAGATGTAAGCCATAACCAACAAAATATAAACAAATAAAGGCTTGAAATATCTCTCTTTGCATGTAATGAGTCTAAATAATATATTAGTTTCATCTTTTAAGCTGAATTACTGAAATAATTGAACTTTTGCACGATATTCTAAGTTTTCGAGTTTCACCTGTATAGCTGCCCCAACTCTTTCTGTGTTGCTCCCAGCCTATCCTTTTTATTTAACCCTAGAGATTTTTTTTTTACAAGTCCCAGATAATTAGTGCTGCAGTTTGTTTGTCTTCATTAACAGGTCCAGAGTAGCTCATTTGGATTTGAGGAGCCTCATAGATAAATTTGCTCTCAATTTAAAAATACATGATATATGAGCCAATATAGGGACTCTAACAGTTTTAGAGTTAGGGCCACCATAACAGAGGAGCCTTGCAAGTGGCTGGTGGCTTATCATATATTTGGAACTGTATATCAGTAATCTGCATTTTATTTTTAAGATAGAATGACATGGTTAGTTACTGGTTAATGCAAAAGTGCTGGGGTGACTTCCTCTTGTATTTCTCCTCATTCTTCGGCCCCTTATCACTAAGCCTTTTCCATGTCACACACTCCCTTGCAATCAACATGGTTTAGCCCAGGAGTAACTAATTTCAAGAACTTACTTAAGTCTGGATCCAGCCCAAAGTTTGAAATTTATTCTCCCTGCATGCAAACAGTAAAATTAGTTTGACACCTTCCTAAATTCAACATGGTTTTGCCAAAGTGTAACTTTCCCCTTTTATTCCTCTTATTTTTAAACTCTGGATCAAGTTTTTAATACTTTGGGTCATATTACAAAACTCTGCATCTTTCTTTTAATCCTCCCAGGTTGCTATACTATTGTATTTGCCTTTATGAGTTTGGTGGATATTTAAAAATTTCATATAAAAAAGTTGCATGTACTATCATGCCTTTTTTACAGGGTACAATAGAAGAGACATGCATTTGTGTATAGGACGTGACCAACTACACATACATATGTGCGGCAGAGCGAACAGAGAAGGTCGAGTAAAAAAAAAGAAGGTGGATTAGCCCATGGTCTAGTGCCTGATAGTCAGATCCAAGCACTACAAGGGAATGTGCAATGTGTTCAGCACTAACGCTCTATACGTGGAACTATAGTAGGCATTTGTGGAAACATTCCATTTCATGCAAAGCTTGGCAATGTAATTCATCCATTCTAGTAACTAGTAAGCAATGAATAGACTGAGTCAACATATTCCATAATGTTATAGAAAGGGTATTACAATAGGCGTTGATGAAAATATGTTCAGCTACAGCATTCATTGACATAGTTATGTGTAATTTAATGAGTATTGACTTATAATGTACTATAGTTATGTCTGCTTATTTGGTAACATGCATTTCCTATGTAAAATAACAACTGAAAAGGCAGATTTGAACCCTACAGGGGTACGCATCAGCCACTTACAACCACCAAAATGTAAATGCCAATTTATTTGATAGCTATATGTGTGAAAATAAGCAAATGATATATTTGGCTATGTGGCAACACTTGGGTTAGATTTACTAAGCTTCTCAAAATAAAAAATAGAGATGTTGCATATAGCAACCAATTGGATTCTATCTCTCACTTTCCTATTATACTAGAGAATGTAAACTGGAATCTCATTGGTTGCTATTGGTTCTCCTTTTTTTATTTTAAGACACAAAATGGTTGTTCCTCAAGTCAGATTATAGGTGAATCAACAGCTGAATGTAGGTGGTAAGCTCTTCCCATTTCATGAACCTCTTTATTAGCCTATAAATTAATTTGATCCACCATTTTGTGTAAAATTTGGTAGATATATTTGCTGTAGTATTAAACATGGCACAGACACATCCTAACATTGGGCCTGATCCAGAACTACGCGTCGGAGTGAATTTACGCATGGCTGAGACGTAAAATCGCTGTTTTGTACGCACTGCGCATGCGCACCATAGAAAATACGCACATTAACGTAGCGTAATTGTGAACCTATGGGCCATTCACGTATGTGTCACGTAAATACTTACGCGTGGGCGTGACAATTTTACGTTAGTCCAAATTACGTGTGAAATACGTGAAGTAGGCGGGGGGTTGTATTTAAAGTGTACAGTATGGGCGTGCTTAGCTGCGTAAATTCGTTCAGCCCATACATACGTGTGCGTATGACTGCAGTTACGTTGAAAAAAGTTAAGGTAGGGTTTGGAAAGCGTATCTTGACAAAATACGTCCGTGCAAGGGGTGTGCCGAGGGGAGTGTAGCGAATTTACGCGCACGAAAATACGCTCCGCGAATACGCGTACGGCAAATGTAGTTCTGGATCTACCCCATTATATGGAAGGCAGAAAAAGATAATACCACCTTAAACTTTTACCAAGTGTATCCTCCTTTCTGAACAAAACCCTGTGATTACAAATACTGTAATGAGTTGAGCAGACTGTAGATTTTTTTTCTGTTCAATAAATATTTGCTGCCATGTTGTCATGGTGACTAGAAATTGGGACCTGGAACAACTACAGCAGATTTATACATGGTATGAGGTGGGACAGCCTATTTCTCTCCTGCTCACCTACTGAAACTGCTGAGAGAGAAGTTCTCGGCAGCGAATGCTATCGTCAGCATTGCCCTGCTAGGAGCTTCTTTCCCTGTAGTTTTAAGAGTGGAATTAGTGGCTATGAGGTGGATAAACCACTGTAGCTGCTCCTCTAATGTCATTCTTTATCAGCACGGAGGAGAAATCATTTGACGTCAAAAGGTAAGTAGATGGTTGCTAACAGATATTTATTTGATATTTGATATTTGGTACTGGCTCCTAGTAAATAAATGTATATATATATATGGAAGTGATGGGAGTTCTCAGCAAGACCCACACCCATATGGAATATACTGTATATCAGAGGCTAAATGTTAGTGACTAGAAATGTTAGTGACTATTAACACCCAGTGTAACTAATGTGTGCATGGTGCACAATTGTGCATGAAACATAGAATATGATGGGTGATAGGAGCCCCATAGCCTCTCTGGTCAATAGCATATTTAAAATTAATTTTTCATTATTTACCGTATTTCCCCAAATATAAGAGGCACCTTTTTAAAAAAAAAATGTGGTCTAAAACCTAGATGCGTCTTATACAGGGGTAGTAACTCCCCAGTGTTTGCTGTGCACAGCTGTGGCTCTCTACTGTTCAGCAGAGCCGTCGTGGCTCTGTTGAATGATGCTAGTGTGACCTAAGGTCACATCAGCGTCTTCTGCAGAGCACGCCGTGTAGGAGAGAGCGGGAGGGAGAGCCAAGGTACCGGTAAGTGTGTCTTTGGAATGGGGATGTGAAGGGCCATAGAGAGGGGCAATAAGACTGGCTGGACACTAAGAGGGGGCAATAAGGCTGAATGGACACAGAAGGAGGGGGTAATAAGGCTGTAATGTAATACATTTTTTTCAAATTTTCTAGCCCCAAAATGAAGGTGCGTCTTATACATGGGAGCGTCTTATACTTGGGGAAATATGGTAAATGTATATTTTTTTCGCTTACATGAAGACTTGCTCCTTTTAATGATTTAGGATATCCTTATGTTATTTCTGCTTCCCTTTAGGTATAGCAGTCTTTCACACATTTTATGTGAACCTGCTACCCTCCGCTTTCAGTGCATGCTGCTCTGTCCTAATACTTCTCTTCCTATGAAAATAGAAAAGAAGTTTCTCAATGTTCTATCACATATCAACAAAAGCTGTTTCTATTGCTATTACTTATTATTGTCAACTAAGGTGTCGTAAGATTGGCCACTTATAGTGGACAAATTGGCAGGTGTAGTTTGGGCCTCTATGTGATGTTATTGATTGCATCTAAAATAAATACACATTAACGAAAGGACTGCAAGAAAATGATCATGTTTACTGTGTGGCATAAACCAGTGGGAGCAGAGTATGATAAAACTGATGGATACTATCCAGACCAGTCCTGACACTAGTATCTCTAATATCCAGAAAATAATGAGTTTACTTAAGAGTATTACATATTAGGTTACAGGTTGTTTTGTGGTTTATGGTTGTCACAAATAACATTTTCAAGGGCACAATCACAGGGCTAATTGTGGAAGCTGTAAATGAGGTCAATAGGTTTCCACTTAACAGAAATATCAATAACTGTACCATGAGCTGCCATCTACACCATATCATTTCCTACCAGCTGCAATCACTCAGCTACTAGCCTTACTTACTGACATTAAAAAGAGCTTAATTAGTTTGCTTTCAAAAGCTAAAATCAAATGTGTGGAACATATTAAAGAGTTGGAAGCCCTGTATTCAAATATGTTGAAAAGACTTTGGCCTCCATTTATTACAAAATCTATGGTGCTATTGCTCAGGATCAACTTGATTCAATTCACTATGACCTTGACATATGGTAATTATATTACCACCTAATAGTGCAGTAAATCTGTGGGCTTTTCTTGCTACATTTAGCTCTTCTGTTCTTCCTCTCCTGGTGATGGCTTATGCCAGTGTTGGAACAGCACAGGGGGGCCACTGTCATGTATCCACAGCACTACTTTATTATTACTGTACATTATGTTAGTTTCTTATATGATAAGTTTGTTCTGCACTCTGCTAGTTAAGTCTACTTAGGTCATTGCAGATCTGCATTTGATTGCTTATGCCTAGCTGCCTTATACCATGTGACAAGTCAAAGAGCTAGATCCTCCATTTTGTACATTTGCTTCAGTTAAACTGTGAATTAGCTGCCTACAGGTGTGTTTAGCCATCTGAACCCTACAGGCTAATATCTTCTTATCTCTATCTCTTATACTACTCCATTTTGTTAACACATGTATTATCCAGTGAGCTACTTTGAAGAACTTCAGTTATGTTATATGGACAATCATTCAGTCTATATCATGGTTGCCTACTTTAGCAAATGAATATCAGGGAGACTGTAATAGCACTATCAAGGTGCTGCACCAAAGGGGTGTGTACTGTAAATAGCTCCACCCATAGGTGTATGTAGCACTGCCAGGAAAACTATTTTACAATAAAAATGTCAGTATTTATTGATTATTAAATTGTCAGTGAATACTTTCATTACTATCTTTATAGAAAAGCTAAAAGTGATGCTGCAGCTGATTAACAAGATTCTTTCATTACATCTTGACCTCCATGAAATTGGTCAACTACAAAGACCTCAATGGATGAAATTAGAATCAGGGAGATTACCAAACACTTCAGGGAGTCAGGGAGATCACCCAATATTCAGGGAGTCTCCCTGAAATTCAGGGAGAGTTGGCAACTATGGTCTATATTAATGAAGTTGAAAAGTTTACATAAATCGCACTCGTCTGTGTATTAAGAGTATCAAGAGATGGACTTGGTGGTTAAGCTGTCTGAATCATTACACACTCCCTTCGTGTAATGAGGGTCAGAATAGCTGCACTGTAGCTTAGATTTCTGACACTGGAGGGAGAGAGAAAATAGAGGATATATTGCAGGTTTTAGGATATTGAATGGCTGATACCAGAAAACATAAAATGTACAAAAAATGCATCCAAAACTAAACTTACTAAATACATTAAAACAATACCCATTATATGTTATGGCTCATGTCAGTGTGTTATATACTTTTATGAATGATGAGCTCTTTGCCTAGAGCAAGCCATCTCTCCCTTAAAGGTTGAAATTCTCACCTTCACTTGGATGCCCTCAGAACTATTCCCTGCAGTATATTTAAAACACACACCACCAATAATATCATGAGACAAACAAGGAAACTCCCTCTCCCCCTGTCCCATTATGATTTATCAGTGCCCCATCTATTGTATCCTACACAGGGGCTTCTCCTCAATTTTAATGGGCTGTGGACCCAAGCTAAACATCAGACTGAATCCCATGCAGGGTTTACCATTCCTCATACAATCAAATAGTGGAAAGGATTGCTAACAAAAATATCAAAAGTGTACAACAATTGTTTAAAAATCTCCAACTGAACTTCAGTAAAATAAAACATATACAATCTAGAAGGTCGTTCCAGAGTTAAACATATATTAATTGATTCTGATTCAGAATTGTATAAACAATAGGTGCGTCTTACCAGTGTAATAGGAACAAAATGGCATGCAGTTGCCAGTACAAACCGTCCATTTTAGAAAATACGCCTGAAACCTTAATTTTGGCTGTACCATTGCATACTGCTTTTTTTAAACATGAAAAGGAACTTTCTGGAACAGTCGAATGGTTCTATATCAACAAAGTACCCGTTCCGGTTAGGGTTATGCTGCAGGGCACAAAGGGTTAGAGTAATGCTGCGGAGAGGGGAGGGCTAAGGTTAGGGTCAGGGGAGGGTTAGGTTGTAGAAAAGGGAGGGATAATGGGCCGGATCCTCAACTACGGCCGTCTTCCACACACAGCCGTAATTTGCTGATAGGTAGCTACTACGCATGCGTAGTAACTATGGTACGTAATCTACGTAACAAAACGATATGTAGATTACGTACCATAGTTACTAAGCATGTGTGGTAGCTACCTATCAGCAAATTATGGCCGTAGTTGAGGATCCGGCCCAATGTTAGGATTAGGAGAGGTTTAGGTTGTGGTTTGGAGCTGGTTAGGGCTTGGTGTAAGAAAACTTACCTTTCGTCATTGCAGTCTTTAGAGGCCATTGCAGTTGATGGAGGCATATTTTGTACGAGCAGACTGCCAAAAGCTGACGGATCACTTGTAGCAGTAAACAACACCCAAAACAGAACATTGTAATATTGGACTGAATACAGTAGGATTGTAACCATTACATAGTTAAAATACAATTAATAGTTGGGCCTGCACTAGGTTTGCATCTTCCGAACACCTGATGAAGCTACAAACCTTTCATTATCATGTATTTAATGGACATTATTGATTATGTGAAAGGAGTCCAGTGAACATGCAAAGGAAAAAAGTTGATTAAATAATAGCAGTTTGCAAGCAACAGACAATTATTGTACTTTATAAAGAGGGATTGGGTTCCCCGGTTCTCCATTGGTTAATGCTAATGTTATGAATTGTTCCCAAATGATTTTCAATATCACAACAGCAAATTCTGCTGAAATTTTTCATTAACTGAGATAATTTATTACTAATCACAGGACATCTTTTAGTGTTAATGTACAAGAAGTAAATGTCTACATTGTGACAGCACATTACATCCCTTTTTCAGGATATACTTCCACATTTACTGCACACAGACGTCAGGTTTAGCTCTGCATGCTCTGGGTGCTATGCCAAAAAACAGAAGCTATTCCAAGTTAACAGACTGTCATTGTGAGATGCCTAGTTTCATGCTTCTTGCCACATGCGTGAAGGTATAATCCATGACAGATGGATAGCACTATGTTTAATTATGGACATCAGCAGACAAGAGGCATGTGTCTGGGGTGCCTCTTGTTAGGAGAGGCCAGGTCTGTTGGACACTGTTGTGGGAAAAGTAGGTCACACAAGTTGAGTCCAGCAATCTCCTTCCAACTAGGGGGCAGAGGCAGCCATTAATCATATGTCTATGGATTGTCACAAACTCTAGTGAATCAGTATCTGGTTCAGGTCCCCTGTTACTGAAGTGACTGAGGGAGGTAAACTGGAAGCTTGTGGCTTTGAAACAACTCATTGTTAGAAGGCAGGGTCAGATTGGCCATTTGGCACTTCTGGCAAATGCCAGAGGGCCAATGGATCTGCGCTGCAATGAATGAGTAAGCAGGCCCTGCCCACTCAGAACATGTAAACACAGCCAGCATCCTGCTTGTGCTACTGCAGCTGATCTATGGGGAGGAGAGACAGGCCCCACACACTTGACCACATGATTCCAGTTTCGTGCCTACAGCTGAGAGCACAAGATACTGATGTGGCTGCATGACACATGAATGTCAGACGACTGGGCTCATTGGTATTGCCCGTACTTCTTCACTGTAGCCTGCATATCTGAAATGACTGCTCTCGATTGAACATCTTTTGGTAGGGGGGAGGGGCAAATATTATTATTATATTTCAATATACAAATGCCTAAATGTTCTGCTGACTTAGCAACCACTGACTACTTTTATATACTCTGCATATATACCACAGTCCCATATATGGCATCCAGTCTGTGTTGGGATAATTACAAGTTTGTATCAGAATAACTTATCTTCCTGCAAAAGATTCATATCTGGTAAAGACCATCCCAATGTCCCATCATTCTGAATATTAATTCAAATCATAATGGGCCGGATCCAGATTTAATGTTTTAGTATCCAACATCCTGCACACAGTAGACCAGGGCACTCTCCCTGCTATACCTATGTGCAGATAGTGGATCCATGCTCAGGACTCTACCTTAAGTATTCTGCACAGAAATACTTCAGTGCAAAATACTGAATTGTAGGTAAGCCCTTAGCCAAGCCCTGTACATTTTAAATGCCAATGCTCACCCACCATGTGTATCTCATATGCATGTTGAGTGGACCTGTCTTTCATGCAGAGAACTCAAAACTAGGGATGCGCAGACTCGTTTTTTTGAAAACGGAGCACCCCCGAACTTGAGCAATCCGAGTACCGAGCCGAGCCGGACAATCTCGCTTCGTCGGATGTGACGATGATGCAAAACGTCATCGTCATAGCCTCGGATCTCGCGTGTCACTGACTGACAGTAGCAGCGACTGCCTGCTATATGAAAGGCAGCAAAGCCACATCTTTGGGAGTTCAAGACATCAGGCAGCCAGCATAAGACAGTCCTCTCTCTCCTGAAGTCACTGTGATCCAGGGAAGCCACCATCAGTCATAGTGTTCCATGTGTGTGTCCATGCCACTCTTTGTCCCCTGTCCCACTACCTTTAGCACCACTATTAAGATATGAAGATATGCTGATGGGATATTTTAAACAATGCTTTTTATTAAATTATTATATGTACAAGTATAAATATGCATTGTATACTTATTCATATACAGTACTTATTTACAGGGCATTTTTTTTGCCTTGCAGGTGGCCTTTGGCCTTTTTGTTATTTTACTGTATTTTGAATCTGTATATTTATGTGTTTTTAGCATTACTAATAAGAGAAAAAAACAGAATATTTATATATTGTCCTTGTGGAAAGGTGTAATATACCTCTGAAACGTTGCAAGCTTAAAGATATATACACTCACAGTCTAAACTAAATACACTGACACACATATATACACTCACTGGGTGCCATTTTAATAAGTGACACAAAAAACATGAAAAAAACATTGAAAATTCATAATATATATATATATATTTTTTTTTTTTTCTTTTTTGTGATAAGGGAACACATCACATGGAGGAAATAAAGTAAAGTTTTTTTTATTTTCTAGCAGGCAGACAGTTTAACAGGTCAGCAACATCACCAAAAGCAGGTTGTTCTTGTAGTGCAGCATACAAGTGTCACAGCATAGTTCACATGACTCTTTCAGTGTTCCAGTGGTCCCTATCATACCCCAATCCTTGGGCAGCTATTCCACCGTCAAGAGTCCTGACCCTCTGTCTTTGAAACACTTTTTATACTATAGGATGCAATCTGTATTGTATACTGGTGACTAGAATATGCTTTCTTTTATTTTGTTTACAATATTGTATTCTGTATATTATGATACTTATGAAATTACTGGAAATTTTTGTTATTGAGGTTAATAAAAATAATGTAGGGGGATAAAAAGAGCCAAATTATGTGATTTTAGCATTTTGTAGAAAATTTTGCAAAAAAAATACAGATCCAAAACCAAAACACGTGACGGTGGTTTTGGCAAAACCAAAACACAAAGTTAATACAGATCCAAAACCAAAACATGGGGGTCAGTGAACATCCCTACTCAGAATGCTGCACTGGACAGCTGCATTCTGTTTTGTACTACGCATGTGCAGTTCATAATTTCAGGCTATTTATGTACTGAAATAGCCTGACGACCCAAAGAGACAATGGGCTAGATTTACTAAGCTGTGGAAAAGGAAACATGGAGATGTTGCCTATAGCAACCAATCAAATTCCAGCTAACATTTTCCATCATGTAATAGAAAAGTAAGAGCTAAAATCTGATTGGTTGCTATGGGCAACATCTCCACTTTTCCTTTCCCGCAGCTTAGTAAATCTGGCCCAACGAGTCTAAACCAAGACCTATATTAGGTGGTAATGGAAATTATAAGGGATGCAATGGTTGCAGGTGGTAGGTGTTTGAAATATTCACACTTTTACACCTGTTTATGTTTTTGTACATCCTGTAAACTGCCACGGTCGACAAACAGCTCACCCAGCCATATACCACACCATGAAATAAAAACACGGACTGCTTAATTGGATTTAAATAGGGGGCAAAGATTTATTGATTGGAATTGACAAATGGACTATAATTTTGATATCAGAAGGTGGCGAAATAGCAGGTGAGGGCAGCAGATGTAACAGGTTAAATCAAAGTACAGGCATCCACTGTCCAGGACACCTGCAGATAAAGGATCAAGACCGGGTACTAACCCCCTTCAAAGTGCATGCCCCACAGCGGCAGCATGGGACCCAACCACTTGGCATGGCCTCCTGCAAGTATTGAGGAGTGTACCTATCCAATACCTCAAAACCTCTTCTCCCAAGTGAAAATTGCTGATCCCCCACTTCTACTGCCCATCCATGCCATGTCTGAAAAGAAAAACATGTTAGCATAAAAACCTATACAACTAAAGGAAATGGGAGGGAGGGAAGGAATGAATGAGAAGAATGATGGCAAGATGGCTTCAGACCCTTAACCCCCACCCCCCGAGCTACCTGATTGGCTGACCTCTAGCACTATTCAGTTTCATTTTTTTTTCTAGAATGTACCAAAGTCCTTTCACATGACACTAATAGCAATTAGAAGATTTGTGTAAATGAGGCTCAGTGGACCGTATGCAGACTCCCAAATGTATAACATATACGTCTGAACTTTTGCGGTTTTTACTACAGCGCTTGTGCAGTACATTTTTAAGACCGCATATACGCAATCTACGTAAGGAAAAGATACCTAGATTACGTTAAAAATTTACTGCGCATGCAGTCATTTACTGCATGCGTGCAACAAGTAAAATCAGCCAGTATTTTCTCTGCACTCAAATATTGAGATACAGAATTGCACCTTTTTTGTTGCTACTCCTAACAAAAAATCAGCGTATGAGAAGGACCCTCTCATACAGGAGCAGAGGTTGTGGCCAAGTGATAAGTAAAAGTAACCCTGAAAGATGCCTCATTGTATGTCTTTGGTCATGTTGGCAGGACAGAGCCAACAGAGCATGTACTATGCACTGTTGGTGTGAGTATGGCTGATATCAGAGGTGCTGGTTTTGCCTGTGTTCTGCTTCTCTTCATTCCCTCCTTTCACACAATCCAGGCAGCGCTGTCCATAGATAGACTGATGGAGCTTCTTGTTTACTAGCAGAGAAGCAGAATAAACATATACATATACCTCCTGCTTGTACCTGATGTCTAATATTTTCCCCTAAAATTAGAGACTGTCACCAGAATCAGGACAACTGACAACCCCTCTTGGGCTCAGTCCCACCTGTATTAGTCTGGATCCTGGAATTTTAGGATCCAAATTGGAAAAGGGATAGGGACAAGTCACCTCCTGTAGACCAAGCAATGAGTGGTCATGTTTAGTAAATAGTCCCTGAGGCAGGACTTCCAATTCAATGTACAGTATAATTGTTCCCTCTTAATGTATTCCTGACCTCCGCACTTTTGCCATTTTCTGTATACTAGAGTTGGAAAAACTGCAGATTATTACCTGGTAATGTGGTTTCCTTTACTCCATGAATGGCAGCTACTCATGGGTTAATTCTCCCTACTAGAGTCCACAGGAAAGAAGAAGACACCCCAGAGGTATATAACGCCCCTTCCTCCTACCAATAGTGTTTTCATATTTCCAAGCTTAAATAAAACACAGGTTAACACACCAAAAAAATGACAGACGATATTGGGCTGGAATTAAGGCTGCCATTGATGGAGTAAAGGAAACCACATTACCAGGTAATCTGCAGTTTCCTTTGCCTCCACAATGGCAGCTGCTCATGGGTCATGCCAAAGCAGTTAATTCACTGGGTGGGTAAGAAAAGAACACTTGGCCATCTGCCTGAAAAATGCAAAAACAATACGTAACGAAATACGAATTGAAAAGTATTTTCCTTGGTTGCTCCCAAAATTTGCTGCAACATCTACCCTGTAGTGACGTGCAAAGGTATGTACTGAAGCCCAACCTGTGGCTTTACATAAATCCTCAATACTGGCTGATCTGCATTCTGCCCAAGATGTTGCTAGCGACCTAGTGGAGTGTTCCCTAAGCCCTATCGGGGGCTGCACCTAAAGTTATATGTCTCCAAAATGCTATTTTTGATCCAGCATGCATTAGATGCCTTAAACGCTGCCTTTCCCTTGCTTACTCCCTCCATCAGTACAAAAAGTTGTTGCCATTTTCTAATACTACTGGTCCTCTGCAGATAGACCTTTAGAGCCCTTACTAGATCTAGGAAATGCAACCTAACTTCCCTATCACTCTGAGGATTAGGATACAGGGCCGGCAACGCAATCTCCTGATTTATGTTGAAACGTGAAACCACCTTAGGCAAAAACTCATCCGCAATACGACCTTATCTGGAAAAAAGTTTGTAAATGGTTGCTCTGCCCATAAGGCCTGGATCTCCAATATCCTTCTTGCAGAAGTCATAGCGACAAGAAACGCAACTTTCCAGGACAGCAGCCTCAATGGAATCTCCTGTAGGGGCTCAAAAGGTGACATGGTTAATATATCTAAGACTAGATTATGGTCCCAAGGGGCCAACGGGGCTTTAATGAATGGTCTTATCCTGGAGGAGGCCTGAATAAACCTGGCTACATATTTGTTTTTGGCAAAAGCCCTGCCCATCATGGAACTTAGTGCTGACACTTGCATCTTAATGTTACTGGTAGAAAGTCCCTTATCAAGCCCTGTCTGCAGGAATTCCAAAACTGTGGATAATTTGTTATGTCCGCGTTTAGTTTCTCTGCACCCGAAAACAAATCTTTTCCAGACTCCGTAGTAAACAGCTGAAATACTTTTCTTCCTTGCCTTTATCAGAATGTCGACCACCTTAGCTGAAAACCCTTACTTTTCAGGTTCTTGACTTCTTTAACCATGCCATCAGGCTCAGGGCCTGGGGTCCTGGATGGAACATGGGACCCTGTTTGAGATAAGTGGATAACACTGGCAGTTCCCACGGTCTGTCTATTGATAGCTGCAGAGCTTTGGGGAAACATCTCGATCTTGTTTAGTACCCTCCCTATTATTGGAATGGGCGGAAAAATGTTGGCTAGACGGAACGGCCATCTTGGTGATAGAGCATCTATCGCTTCTGCCTCTTCTTCCCTGAATCTCAACATGTACAGCCTCACCTTCCTGTTGCCTATTGTGGCCATCAAATCCACTTCCGGAAGTCCCCACCCGTGGGTTACTTGTAGGAAGACATCTTGGTTGAGCTCCCACTCTCCTGTGTGGCATGTTTCCCTGCTTAGGAAGTCTGCCTCACAATTGAAACTGCCTGCTATATGAACCGCGGATAAGGTGATGCCCTGGTGCTCTGCCCATTCTAGCACTTTCCTCGTCTCTCTCATGAGATGTAGTCTCCTGGTACCTCTTTGCTTGTTGAGATACGATACGACTGCTCTGTTGTCTGATCGGATCTTTACACACTTCCTCTGAATTATTTACTGAAAGTGGCGACATTCTAACAGTGCAGCTCTGCATTCTCTTATAGTGAAGAATAATATAATCACTATCCCTATGAGTTAGCTCATATAGAGAGGTGCCACCGAGACAAGAGAAGAACCTAGCTGGTCTGATAGGGTCCCACAGAAACTTCATTTTTCGCTTACATAGGCCCACATTATTGGTAGATGTTCCTTCCACAGCACCATACTGAGGTCTGAACGTCATTCATTCCAGCTTGGCCGTCCGCAATCTCCAGCCCGTACTGCCGATATCCACTCTCCCATGCAGTGAGAGTAGGGTCAGTTACGAGCCCGGCAGGGTGAAGTACCTCCGTGAGGAGGTCAGGAGGCTTATTTTGGGATAGAGGTGGATTGGAGATCCTTTATTGTGCCATATATTATGGTTATATTGCTACCAGTATTTGCTAAATTTGCCTAATTGAAACCACATTACAACAATATACATGTTTTGAGGAACATGATTTAGAGTTAATCCATATGTGGGGGAATTGTTTGCAACATTGGAGTGTTGCAACATTGTATCTGGCAATATTATCTATTTTGTGACAGGTGAATTGGAGATCCATTATTGTGCCATGTATGATGGTTATATTTCTACCAACACTTGCTAACTTACCTAATTCAAACTACATTACAATATAAATGTTTTGAGGAGTGGTAAAAAAGTATCACTTTTTGACACTTTATTAAGGCTATGAATGGATGTATGTTCTAAGATTAGATTTAATTGTATTGGAATTACATCAGTTTTTTCTGACCTCAGTATGGTTCTTATTGATTTTTAATATGTTCACTCTTGTAGGTCCGCCTCTTATTTTAGTATTATATTAATAAAAGTTAAATTTTAATTAATTTCATTTTTTCCCTTATATAGGCCCACATTATTGGTAGATCTTGTTTCATAGTTGATGAGGTTGAAAAAAGACAACAATCCATCATGTTCAACCTATTTTGGATCTCCTGTGATCCCTATCTTTATATTTGAAGTTAATCCATATGAAGCAACCTCCAAACTGTTGCAATCATAAAAATTAAATAATTATACAAATACATTTCTCCCTGGCTTTTATTTAAATTAGCGATCCTGGTAACTCTGGATGTCCTTTTCTGCTAAAAATGTATCTAATCCTTTCTTAAACATATCAAATAAAACTGCCATCACAACCTTTTCTGGCAGTGAATTCCACATCCTGACTGCCCTTACTGTGTGCCCTTTCCTTTGCTGGTTGT
This sequence comes from Limnodynastes dumerilii, assembly GCA_011038615.1. Taxonomy (NCBI): domain Eukaryota; kingdom Metazoa; phylum Chordata; class Amphibia; order Anura; family Limnodynastidae; genus Limnodynastes; species Limnodynastes dumerilii. Next base: position 337,527 of record WWET01000867.1, on the reverse strand, counting down.
GAAACTTCTTTTCCTCTAGCCTTAGTGGGTGCCCCCGTGTCCTGTGTACAGTCCTTGGGGTAAAAAGTTCCTTTGAAAGTTCTCTGTATTGACCCATGATGTATTTGTATATATTGATCATATCTCCTCTTAGACGCCTCTTTTCTAAAGTAAACATGTCTAAACTGGCTAGCCTTTCCTCATAGCTCAATGACTCCATCCCCTTTATCAATTTTGTCGCCCTTCTCTGAACCCTTTCTAGTTCCAAAATGT
>WWET01000867.1:310234-321487 GCA_011038615.1 Limnodynastes dumerilii | reverse complement strand
AAAGGGTTCTTCACAGTAAGGGCAGTCAGGATGTGGAATTCACTGCCAGAAAAGGTTGTGATGGCAGATTCACTGGATATGTTTAAGAAAGGATTAGATACATTTTTAGCAGAAAAGGACATTCAGGGTTACCAGGACCGCTAATTTAAATAAAGGACAGTAGTGGAGCAAGGTAGAAATGTATGTATTTATTTATCTTAGGATTGCAACAGTTTTGACGTTGCTTTATATGGATTAACTTCCAATATAAAGATAGGGATCGCAGGAGATCCAAAATAAAATAGGTTGAACTTGATGGACTGTTGTCTTTTTTCAACCTCATCAACTATGTAACTATGTAATCTTAATGTGAACCCACAAAAAAAATACAAAATAATGATTTTGTTTAAAAAAAAAAAAAAAAAAAAAAAGAATTACTGCTAAATGTGTCTATTCATTTTGTTACTGTACATATTAAATATTTGATAACAGAGTTCCGGTGGGCAGGCCAATAGATATGGCCGCGTTTTAATAGAGGTTCTCAGAGACCCAGATATTGTGCCCATTCACCGTGACTGGACTCCCTCTCCCCGTGCTAGGGACAGATCTTGAGGTGAGGATAGTAGCAGGAAAGCGTACATATGATTGTCCCGCCTCCCTGCTCACTCAGCACCGGAGGCGCAGCCCGACAGTTGCGGGTGCCGAAAATCCCAGCCACAGCCGCATAACTGTGCCTAACAGTACTACCACGGGACAGCTGTCTTCTGACCTTGTGGTACAAAGAGAGGCACAAACTAGCTAAGTCTCAAGCTCCTATTCAAGACACAGAACATCTGCTGGAGGGACTGGTAAGTGGCAGACCGCCGCCATTACCATGTGGCATGCAGGCACATTATGGGGATAACTGCAGCACATACAGCTCCATAGACAAGTACAGCTCTACAGTTTTCCTTACTAGCCTGGATCACAGCAGCTAACTTGAAGCAAATTAAACTGAGTGATCTATGATTTATAGATCCCACATATCTTGTAGCAGCAACTCTATATAGTTATTATACAGCTTTGCACTACCCTGTTATACAATCTTGGACGGCAAGGCTTATGTTCATGATAAATGCTGTGCACACAACATTATTTGGAAATTTTTGTCTTTTACATCTGCACATTCTTTGTCTCCTGTGGTTATATCCGAATCTTTCTATGCCCACCCCCCATCCTCAGGAAAAGCTGACAGATTATACCTGGGTACTCCGTGTGACCATTAGGACAAACCAAGTGGCTTATATGCCATACTTACTTCTCTTCACACCATCAAATCGTAAAGAATGCGAAACGTGACAACCATCCTGATTGCAAGTGGGTGCCAAACATTCACCCAGGCATTTAATAAAACCTTTTGTGCACCTCTACATCACTTACATGTAACTTATAACCAATGGTCACCAGATTTTTGCCAAAAATATAACTGAGATCATAACAAAGCTTCAGAGAATTTCTAGAGCGTTATCGCATTTCACTTGGTGCTTTCATCTGCAAAACGCAGAGTATTAACCTACTTCCATAAGACACTTCTTATCCCAGCACTGATTTGGATTACTAACGCAAGCTATTTTCCTTTGGTCCGCAAAATATCTTGGAGTGGGGAGTATTGTCATCGGGCCGGATCCAGAACAACGTCCCTCGGCGGAAATACGTCTGTCAGATGCCGATGACAGTTACTGTGACAGACTGTGTATTTCGATTGGGACACTTTGGTATCCTTTTCTTCCTATCTAATTTACTAATTAGAGTTTACACACTTTGGAGCAGATCCAGACCTAAGCGCTTGTTACGTGTCGTCGCGTAGGGTCATGTTATCTTTTACGTGGCTAGAAAGAAAAGAGAATTCCAAGAAAAATATATATCCCACCCATCAGAGGGGTCACTGTCACATTTCACCATGGCTAAACAGCTAGTAGAAATGTAGTTATTAGCCCAAGCCCGTACCAAACGGGATTATGCAAAAAACAGATATTATAGGTGGGGGAATAAGAATACCAGAATACCGAGACCAGAATACAGCCCAAAATCTATTGCGGAAAAATTTTGAGAATATTATACAGAGCTTTATAGGGCAAACCCTGATGACAGGGGGTTGCATTACATATTATTGGAAAAAGCTAGACTCCCAAAGCTAACTCTAGAGCAGTGTAATTTTCTAAATGCCTCAGTTTCGGAGGAAGAGGTTAGAAGCACAATATTTTCACTCCACAATAACAAATCAACAGCTGAATTTGATAAAATGTTAAAACCTAATATTACTCCTATCCTTACCTTCCTATTCCGCCTTATACATGAGGAAGGTCCCACTATCCCAGACTTTAATGATGCCCACACTATTCTTCTCCCAAAACTGGCAAAAGACACCCAACTTCTTATCGACATATTACCTTACTAAACCAAGACTTCAAATTAATTACTAAATTAATTGCCACTCGACTGCAAACATTTTTCCGTACTCTCCTGACACAACACCACTTTACACATGACTGACACAATTGCAGCAGTTATTTCTAGTTGTTCAGACAATAATCCACCCAAAGAGAATATCTTTCTTAGCTTAGATGCAGAGAAAGCCTTTGATAAGTTGTCTTGGGTGCATCTGCAGAGAGTATTTGAGGCTAGAGCCTTTAGTGTTCCCTTTGCCAACTTTATCCGATTCCTATACCATGAGCCAAAAATCCCACTTAATTATACACAATGGGCCTGATCCAGACCTACGCTCATGAAACGCTCATGTGCGTAGCGTATTTACGCCAGCGTGCCAACGATGCACCCCCCCTAGGCACTCCCCTTGGTCGTACTTACTTTTGCCTTCTTACGCCAAGCAAAACCTACCCTAACTTTTCTGATCGTAACCGTGGGCGTCCGTAAACTCATTGCATAGTTACGACGCTTAGCATGCCCATACTGTACGATTTAAATGCCTCATCCTGCCCTCGGTGCATATTTACGGATTTCGTATGCCAGTCACGCCCCCTCGAGTGTTGTTACGAGACTGTTACGGTCAAGGCTCGTACGCTCAGAATTTCTGCACATAACATCTGCCTCGCGCATGCGCAGTAAGTAAAAATGTCAGTTTTTATGCTTACGACCACCAGGCAGGGATGTCCCCTCTACTTTTTAATTTGGCTATAGATCCCTTACTTCGGATCCTACAATCCATGCAGAGCTTTCAGGGAATAGGTATTGGCTCATATACAACAAAGGTTGTTGTATATATCTAACCCAAGGGATTCGTTTAGAGATATTCTAGATAAAATTGATACTTTTGGACGAGTATCAGGATTTACCATTAATCAGGACAAATCCATTGCTATAAATCTAGGTAAAGATACCAAACCTTCCTGGAGTTTCCCCTATAAGTTAAGGTGGGCCACCTACTCATTTACTTATTTGGGTGATCCCTAAAAATATACATAGCCTATACTCTCTGAACATGCATTCTCTAATTGGAAAATTCTTACAAGAAGTAAAGAGATGGGAAAAGTTACCTCTCTCATACTTGGGTAGAGCAAATCTCCTCAAAATGATTAGTTTTCCTAAGCTTCTTGACCCCTTACAAGTTTAACCAATCATACTGACAAGCTCAGATAACACAAATATAACTTCTGCTTTTCGCAGATTCATTTGGGGCAATAAACCCACCGAGATTAGGACTATACAAATTACAGCAAAGCGTTGAAAATGTGGGGATACATTTGATCAGTATTCCTTCCATTATTAACCAACCCAGAGTTTCAAAATGGAAAGGCGAGTTAACCATTTGATAGATGGGTGGTCAAAGGAATAGAAAACATCAGACCCTTAGTAGACCTAAGAGCGGAAAGATCTTTGATTCCAGCCCAAATTTGTGAAAAATGAATTACCATTAATTACCACTCTCACATACTTTTACGCCTGTCAGGCCAAGCATTATGTTCAAACTGTGGTACATACATTTGCCACACAAGATTGGAAAAATGATATTGATAGAGAGCTGGCGCAGCCACCTCAGAGTGGTGGAACCATCTCTAGAAATGACCAAATATTATGTCCTGTACTAGAACATGAAAACATAACTCATGGCCTATCAAAATGGCTGGAAATGCTCCCTGACCTAGATATGGTGCCATATTGAAGGCCTTGTAATACTCGCAAAAAACATTTTGGCCAGTACTTATCAGGAAATGTTTTTGAACATTTTCCACAGCACTGTCTGTGGAAGCAGTATTTGTGAGGGAGAAGATCTGCACTGTTTTGTGAAAATGAGCCTTCACTCTGAGTATTATCTTCAATCTCTCATAACTGACACCTAAAAACGTAAAGGTTTTGAGAAAATAAGTGCATTTATTGAGAAGAATGTAGCCAGTCCTGTGCAGCAGCACAACAGCAGCAAGGCGCTCTTAAACCAGCTAATAAATAAGGAATTGGATTGCAATGAATTCAGACGTGTCTATTGATGAAGTGCATTCCACACTTCTTAGAGAGTGGATGTCCAAAAGATTGTGCTTTGATTGAGCATGGGCTGGTTCCTAAGAAGGTCTTGTGGTTTGAAAGAACACTTGATTTTCTGCAAATTTGTGAAGACTCAAATCCTTCAATTTCTACACTTATGGAATATTTCTACGATATGGTTATCGTAATTTGTAGATGTAAGAATGAAAAGGGTATAATAGAGCACCTGGATTCATTTCTGTTTACACTTGGTTATATAATAATGGAACAATGGCCTGCTTTTCATACTCATTTGGAGGCACTGAAAACTTTAAACTTCATTATGGGTCATAGTCCCCAGGATGTAAAGAAAAATGTTTCCTCTTCCGCAGAGACGTGTGCTTTAATGCAGCGTTTAGCAGGAATATTGTTTGACATTGGAGACTATGATTTCCAAGCTAATATTTCTGAAGCGCTGTGCAGAATGGCGAATAAAAAGTTGAAGGATAGTTTTGCAAATAGGTGGTTTGAAGATAGCTCTGTTGCCTTCAAAGACATTAAACAGAAGGACTTTGAATCCGATAGTCGAAAAATTTTGAATTGCCTTAATAAGTGCAGTTATTACACAGGCGTGTATTCCTTTCCATGCAACAATGTTTTCACGGATGAGTTGTCAAAACCTCAGGAGGATAATCTTGAACACTTCTGGATTGATTTTAATGTTAGCACTCGGTCTTAGCACGCCCCCCCACCATCATTTACTTACCTCCCCCCGCCCACCAGCACTAACGTGAGCGTAGGGACGCTGGAGGACGTCGCCTTCAGCGTCCCTTCGGCGCTACTATGGACGCCTGATCGTAGATCGGGCGTTTCCATAGTGACGCCGGGCAACATCTGCCCGGCGCATGCGCATTACAGCTACGGCCGCGGTACTAGCGATGGCGGCAGTAGCTCTGGATCAGGCCCATAGTCCCCAGGATGTAAAGAAAAATGTTTCCTCTTCCGCAGAGACGTGTGCTTTAATGCAGCATTTAGCAGGAATATTGTTTGACATTGGAGACTATGATTTACAAACTAATATTTCTGAAGTGCTGTGCAGAATGGCGAATAAAAAGTTGAGGGATAGTTTTGCAAATAGGTGGTTTGAAGATAGCTCTGTTGCTGATGCCTTCAAAGACATTAAACAGAAGGACTTTGAATCCGATAGTCGAAAAAATTTGAATTGCCTTAATAAGTGCAATTATTACACAGGCGTGTATTCCTTTCCATGAAACAATGTTTTCACGGCTGTGGATGATTTGTCAAAACCTCAGGAGGATAATCTTGAACACTTCTGGATTGATTTTAATGTTAGCACTCGGTCTGTTTCTTTTTACATTCAAAATTATGAGGTTTGTCTTTGGGAATCGATTAGAATACAGAAGGACTGTCTCAATCCTCAACCTTTACCTCAACTCTTTCTGGGAACCATAAAACGACGTAACAGATAAAAATTGATTTAGAACCTGATCACAGCGTTCAAAATGCCACCACAAAAATACATGGCAAGCCTTTTAAAATGGATGAACCTCAAGAAGTAAGTCAAGCTAATTCTACAAATTTGGCTGGAACAAGTACTGATGTTTTTGAAATATCTGTTCCTTGTACTGGAAAATTATCAACTATATCCTTGAAAGAAGCCACTAGAGCTGACTATGAATTTCCACATTCATCAGGGACTGGAATAGATAAAGAGGTGTCTGTGAGAAAGGATAAACTCTTAATCCCTGTGTAATCCAGCAGGAAGGGTCGCAATATACCCAGAAGGCCCAAGATACCGTCTACTGTTAAAAAAAGCCATGAATGACAACCAGCATGATTCTTCTGAAAGTGATGAGGCAGTAAGTGGTGGACAAAAAATATTAAAGGACCCTAAAATGTCAAAAGAAGCCTCCAACCACGTCTGCAGACTATGATGAATGATGAAGCAACACAAGCGAAAAAGAGAGCCATGAATGACAAACAGCATAATTCTCCAGCACACGGCTGTGGCGTTTCCCCTCCCATCTCTATCACTCAAAGGACTTTAGGCAGTATATAAAGGGGAAATGGATGGACTATTATGACAATAATATTGACCATTGGAACAACATAGTTTTGTTTTGGGAGGCATCCAAAGCTGTTCTTAGAGGTGATATTATGAACTACATAGCGGGAAGAAAAAAAGAAATGGACAATAGGCATAAGGTTTGCATCAAGCCGTGTCCACATCTTTTCATAATTATATTTCATGCCCTTCAGAAGATACCCGTAATGAATATCACCGGGCATGTTCTCTATTTAAATACTTCAAAGCCCAATGCAGCCTAGATTATATTAAACATATATATTATAAATGGGGGAATAAACCAGGACGTATCCTGGCCAATATGTCCAAAGCTTGGAAACGCAGATCCTCACACTACTAGTCTCTATACAAAATCGGAGGATATTTTATCTAAATTTCAGGAATATTACTCTGCCTTATACCAAGCCCCAGCGGTTGATCCTCGTACTTTGCAGGACACACTCCAGGAAGCTAATTTACCCCAACTCACGCAAGACCAACAGGATGTATTTGAAAGCCCCATTACACTTGGGGAAATTTTGGTCACAATCAAAAATTTACATACTTACAAATCCCCAAGCCCCAATGGCCTTTCTGCTGAGTATTTTAAAATGTTGCAACACGAGAATCTTCCCACACATAGCATACCACACTATCCGACCTTCAACATGGCACTAAAACTGAACAAAAGACCCCCAACTGACGGCATCCTATGGGCCTATTACTCTATTGAATACCGATTTTAAAATTATGGCAACCCCATTGCAATATATACTATCTGCTTTGCTTGCTAACCCACAACTAGGGTTAGTCAAGAGTCGTCATTCCGTTTGTGGGATTAGAGCAGCAATTGCCACCACAGTGGTGTCCCAAAGTGATATAGACTCAAAAAACCAATTACTCAGCTTAGACGGCAATAAAGCGTTTGACACTGTCATCTGGCCCCATTTGTACAGTGTGCTGCAACACAGAGGATTTAACTCTTCTTTTATAGCCCTAATCCAATATTACTATAGTTTCCCCACAACTACTTTTTTGATTAAGGGGTGCAAGGTAGAGATGTTTCGTGGTACACACCAGGGTTGCTCCTTCTCCCCCTACTATTTAATTTAAGCTTGGACCCCCTGGTCCCCCGCATTTTGCTGAACTGGTCAGACTTTGAGGGCATCTCATTTGGCAATATAACGATAGAACGTGCAGCTTTTGCCGACGATCTTCTGCTCTATATATTTAATCCAGACTGGTGCTTTCCCTCTTTGTTGGAATGTTTCCGAATTTACGGAGAGGTCTCAGGTCTCACAATTAATATGGATAAGTCCGTGGCATTGCGTCTCACGCCGGGTGGAGCTTACATGTTCCCTTTCAGTGGGCATCTCGCTCATTTCTATATCTAGGACTACGCATCACCAAGAATACCGCTGACCTCCATACACTTAACATCTGTAACTACATTACACACCTTAGAAAAGAGCTGGAGGGTTGGAAACACCTCCAACTCTCATATTTAGGGAGGGCTAATCTTTTAAAAATAATTTCCTTCCCAAAGCTCCTCTATATTTTACAATCTTTGCCTTCTTACCCACTCAGACATACAAACTATAAATTCTTTGTATCGGAATTTTATTTGGAATGGGAGTCATCCACGTATTGGTCTGATTAAACTGCAGCAGACTAGGGCTAAGGGAGGAATTACATTTCCCAATATTACCAACTATACCCATTATTGTGGTCTACCTGCTGTTTGTGGCATATATTATGCCATAGATTAAATCTTAATGTACACAAATCTCTACACCTCACCTTCTTAAATAATCCAGAATTCCAAAGAGGGGAGCTCATCCTACCCCTTTACCAGATGGAAAGAGGGAGGTGTGGGTTAATTAGCAAATTTGAATTCTGCTTACATTTACATTCTGCGTCTTGTTCCAAGCCCAATTAACTGAAAAGTATCCTTTTCTCTCAACATATCTTTTTGCATATTTTCAGGCTGTACATTATACCTCAATAGTCATCAAATATTTCTCAGACAAGGATTGGAAAAACCCAGAATGCAGAATGGGCAATATTTGGCTTACTGCCTCCACAACAAAAAGTTAACAGAGGAAGCAGGACTCTCTCGATGGCCATTTGTGCAGCAGTAGAGTCACCATTTTGCAGGTCTGGAACCATCAGGGTATTCCCCCATTTAAATTGTTCTTAGAAAAACTATTTTTCCTCTTTAAGATGGACTGGTTGGAGGTTGGTTAATAGATTTTTTGAAATGTGGAAAATTTCAATTACACTTTATAAAAGTTAAATATAACTTGTGCACTGACTTGACAACTAATGTACTTGGTAACTACTTATGTTATGTTTTTCTCTATTTTTTATATTTTTGCTTTGAACAAAAGTATATATCCTTGATGATAGTGTGCTTGGTGCATTGGGCACTAGGCCCTTTTAGGTAAAGGGGCACTTGGCCACTGTAGAACAGGGCATTAGGCCCTATAGATAGTCATACAGATACACGCCGCTAGGCCCTGGGTTAGGTACAGGCATTAGGCCTATTTTGATTAGTGTTGGGTGCTAAACCCCGTCCTGCCTGTTTGTTAAGTTTGACACTAGGTCCATGGAGGGCGTTAGGCCCTGTGCTGTTTAGCAGGCACTAGGCCCTGTTCTTGATTCAGAGGGTGTTAGACCCTTGGTTAGCAGGGCGCTAGGCCCTGGGACAGGTGGGAGCTAGGCTCCTGGAAAGAAGGCGATAGGCTCTGGTTAGGCCACTGTGGCGAAAGGCCTTGTCACGTGAGTAGGTGGGCATGATAATTGTATCATTTTCTTTGCAGCCTTGGAGAGCTTCACACCTGGAACCGGGGGAAGAACAGCACGTCTCCTTCATCGCGGTTCTGCAGGATCGGGTAGGAATCTCTGTGATGGGGACGGGCTTGGGTCTGTTTGCATTCTGGGGTGCCGGTATACCACCCGTTACAATAGGAAAAACGCACATTAGTCGTGTTCAAAGTAAATTATCTTGAGACTACTTATTATTGCTTGTATGTATTCAACTTGTGACTTGCATTCTATATATTGTAAATAGTATATTTTGATTCCTTGGCAATAATAAAAATATATATTTAAAAAAAACTGCATAATTCTTCTGAAAGTGATGAGACAGTAAGTGGTGGACAATAAAATAAAAGGACTGCAAAACGTCAAAAGAAGCCTTAAACCACGTCTAGAGACTATGGGGTAGATCCAGAACTACGTTTGACATACGTTTATTTGCATAGCGTATTTTCGTGTGCGTATATTCTATACACTCACCTAGGCACACCCCTTGAACGTACGTATTTTGTCAAGATACGCTTTCCAAACCCTTCAAACCTTAACTTTTGCCAACGTAACCGCAGTGATACGCACACGTACGTATGGGCAACACGAATTTACGCAGCTAAGCACGCCCATACTGTACACTTTAAATACAACCTCCCTGCTTACTTAACGTATTTTATTTTTGGACTGGACTCACGTAAAATTGGCACGCCCACACTTAGGTATTTACGTGACACATACGTGAATGGCCCTTACGTTCACAATTACACTACGTTATGGAGCGTACTTACGCTCACAATTACACTACGTTATGGAGCGTATTTTCTATGGTGCGCATGCGCAGTACTTACCAAAAGGCGATGATTTTACGTCTCCGCCACGCGTAAATTCGCTCACAAGCGTTGTTCTGGATCTGGGCCTATATTCGTAAGAAGCCAAAGTGTAACACTAAACTGAAAGCTACCATTATGTTTGGAAAGTAATGATGAAGCAACACAAGCCAAAAAGAGAGGTACCTTTTATGGACTGACAACTTTGACAGAAAATAAAACTAAACCAAGTAGGGCCGAGAGTCTCGAATTCTGACTTAAAATTTCCAGGTGTTTTAGCCTTAATCACTACAATGAATTCAAAGAATTCTGCCGTAGAAGCACCGGGTGCTTTCACTTTGGATGACTGGAATGACTGAGTCCTGATCCATTACTCATATATATATATACACTGCTGAAAAAAATAAAGGGAACACTAAAATAACACATCCTAGATCTGAATGAATGAAATATTCTTATTAAATACTTCTTTACATAGTTGAATGTGCTGACAAAGCTACTTTTCAGATCACCAATGTCTCTCATGGATTTTGAGGTTTTGGGATCTGACTTGTGATCCCCTGGGTTAGCAGATGTGAATAGGAAGTGTGGGGGTTTGATGTAGGCCTTGCTCATTGTCTAAGACACAGAGGGATCACTGGGAGGCAGGAGTAGATGGTCTGCAGTAGTTCAGGAATAGTTCAGACTGCAAAGGGTTTCTTAAGCAGTTGGGACTGCAAAGTAGGTGTCACGTTCAAGGATTGTTTGGGATCGGTTCCGGGTTTCAGAGATGGGGACAACAGTGTTGGGTAAAAATGGAATTGAGCAGGTTTAATAATAGATGGGTGCATACAGAAGTAACGGTATCTGAGAGTCCCAGTTGAGACAATGGTATAAGTCCAAGTAACAGTTCGTCAGAAGAGATACTGTCCAACAGATATTAGTCCAGACAGGGATACCGGCAGGCCGGGGAAAGTACAGGATCCGTATGGTAGGAGGTGGAGTTGAGGGTAGCCGTAGTAGCAGCGATGAAAGAGGTGGATGGCAGAGTAGTAGTCAGCGGAACCGGAGTAGACGGAACTGGCAACAGCTGAGGTGGATCAACTGGAAGCGCAG
>WWET01000867.1:280982-304643 GCA_011038615.1 Limnodynastes dumerilii | reverse complement strand
ATAGATATATATATGTGTGTGTATATTGTGTGTGTGTGTATATATATATATATATATATATATATATATATATATACACATATACATACTATATCTATATAGCTATATTTAATGCTGATTTAAATAATGCTAATAGTGTGTGGATAGATAATGGATAGACAGACAGACAGACAGACAGACTAGATATGAGATAGATAGATAAATAGCTAGATAGACAGATAAATATGAGACAGACAGACAGATTTTACCTTCATCCTCCAGAGATAACCAGTAAGACGCTGGCAGCCAGAAAGTGAAAGTAATTTCCTCTCTGCCTGGTCTGAGCTCTGATTGGCTGCCTGTGCTGAGCTCTGATTGGCTGCCTTTCTGCCTGTCAGGAACTCGTCCCCAGCGTTGCTGCAGGACGTCTCCCACTGACACCAATGGTGACTGTGCCTGGGGCTGAGAACGGGCCACAGCCCCCCTACCCCCCTAACACAAAGAATCTCCAGACTCTAAACCTAAATAAAACACAGAAATAAAGGGAAGGATTTTTAAAAGGTTTTTTTTATTTGTTTGTTTGTTTTTTTTAATTACCAGCAGTGCTGCACATTCCCGGGCCCCTCGTTAGGTCCGGGCCCGGGTAATTAGTACCCCCTCCCCCCCTCTCAGCGGCACTGCATATAAAACATAAACACAAATAAAAATAAAAATTATGGTTGCAAAGGTTAATATTATTTATATCCTAGAATCCCATCTTTTAATTTTTGTGTACAAAAAGGACATATAAGGTTTCTTCACTATAGGAAAAGTAAAGAAAGGTGATGGGATGAAGACCAGGATGCGATGGGGTTCATAAAGATAAGGCAAATAGATCGGTGCTTAGAAAGCACATTTTCTAAGCTTATTAGAGATTGCGAATGGATTGAGGTAATAGAAAGTATGCACAGATTATTCTACGCATAAATCTATACTAATCCAATTGTTTCACATCCCTCCTACAGAGAAGTTTTTCAGGTGATCCAGACCAATTCCATATGATTATTAGAAATATGGTTGCCTGAGTATACAGATTGATCGGGGTCTCCATGTCTTAAGTGGGTAAACTGATGGGCATTGATCTTAAACCATGAGCAGTAGTATCAGAAATAAGAGTTGAGTAAGGTGGTGTTTGGATGACTGGGTAATATTATAAAGCGGGGCCATATTTGGACCACCCCCATGACTTGTTATGTTAAAATATTTTTTTTGGTGCCATCTAGTGGCCAGTCCAAGAATAACCTAGAGTGTGGGCAGTCTACAGAGAAGTCCAGAATTAGTTGTCACTACATTGAACCTGGAGAGGAATGATAAAATACAGAGTGCTCGGGCTGACACGTGAAGAAAACTGTATCCAGTATTGAAGACTAAGCACCATGTCAGAGTGGGTGGCTAAAAGAGACACATGAGTATAGTCCACCCATTGCTAGAAGGTCTGCAAGGCAGGGTAGATTCAAGACAAGGCAAAAGTACTTACTTACTTTATACCCTTGGTCATGAAATCATCTGATGGCATATTGCGACCAAGGGTATAAATATGCCCCACTAATGCCATAAGTCAGTCGCCAGAGGGAACCAACAGAAGAAGGACATCGTTGCGAGTACCTGCAGAAAATGGAGTAACCGGTATCGCCGGTCAAGCTAGAAGACAGCAGAACAGTGAGTATTATCTCAATAGCATTGGGGTCTATTTACAAAGTGGCTTGAAATGGGAGTTAACACCTGGTATGCATTGAAAAGGATAGAAATTGGAAAAAGAAGGGGGAGTGTAGGACCGGGAAAGGTAAAGGGAGGCAGTTGCATCCCGGGGACATCTAAGAACAAATGTCGACAAAGAGTGGCCAGGACTGACGGATTTCTTTCAGATTGCAACTTCTGGAGTTAAACTCTCTGGGGTCTCATTGCCAATGGGTGAACCACAAAGATCATTTTAATGCGATAGGGACAGTTTTCACTTCAAAAGTGGCCCTATCACATTAAAATGAAGTCTAGCATATTTACAAAATGCCGAAGCAGAGTTTTACACTCCGCTTCCGGCATCAGACTAACACCAGCTCAGGCTGGCGTTAGTGGTAAGTATTCCGGTGATGTCCCCATATACCCCTCTTTTTCTTCCCCTAATAGCTGTTATTAGGGGGAGGAAAGGGGGGGTATGTATGGGGAGACCATCAGAATACATAAGAATAGTGCCCAAGAAAAAAAAAAATAATAATAATAAAAGTACAAAAAAAATCAAGAAAAAATAAGTAAATATTAATAAACTCACCTGTCTGGGCAACCAGTCGGGCTGCAGCTGTCCGGTCCTGCCATGAATACACTGCGCATGCGCAGTGTTTCTCATGTCAGGACTTGAAAATTTCAAAGTCCCGAATGAGAGTTACTATGCAGGTGCAGTACTTCATTCATGCATCACATGAATGAGAAGTACTACGAGGACCCGGCGGATCATCGCGGGACCTCGCAGGAGGGGTGAGTATTTGTAAATGATGTAAACAAAGCTGCCAGGCTCACTGCGATGATAAGCCAGCCTGATGCAGCTTGTATTTAACCATAAATGTAATGTCATTTCTAATTTATAAAATAGGCAGGAATTACTAATGGCCCTTAGTTTATACAGTGACTTTTTACTGGGCATAGTTGTACATGTATGCCAGAACGGGACACATATTCTTTATTTTTATTTATTGAGGGGCCATATTCTTCTTTCCTATTATCGAAGGGGAAATATTAATATTTCTAAACATGGGCGGGGACATATTAAGTAATAGGAGGCACAGAGGGGACATATAAAGTTATAGGAGGTATGGAGGGGGCATATTAAGTTGTAATCATTTCAGTGGGGCCATATAGTTTAATTTGAGTAACATTATGGTCATATAGTTGTTAAGGTCCGTGGGGCAATATTTTGTATTATAATAGTAACGGAGAACAGTTGCGTGGCGGCAGCATGCCTTTAACCCCTACCATGCTGCCACTTAGGGTACTATAAGGCACAGCATGCCCTTGTGTTGCAGGGCATGCTGGGCCTTATAGTACTAGATGCCACAGCATGCTAAGGGTTAATTGGTAGCAGCGGATGCCTTTTTTTATTTTCTACATTCACAGCGATGTCTGGCGATTTTTTAAGAGTGCGTTTGCCGCAATTACAAGCTTAATCGCAGCAAATAAACCCTTAAAAAAATCGCCAAACATTTCTGTAGTTTCAAAACAGACAGGGGAAAACCACCGCTTAGTAAGTTTGAGAATTCTAATCCAAAAATCGCTGCACAACTACAGTTATGTTTGGCGTTTTTATTCAGCGATTTATTAGACTCTTTAGTAAATCCGGCCATTGGACTGCCATAAACCTTGAGAATATCAAACTCACAGCAAGGCCAGGAAGATAACCATTCTAAGGACCAGGCAATTTCAAAATCAAAGGATTTCCAAGATATCTTCACATGGGAGACATCTGTGAAACAATGACTTACATTTGTTTGCTATAGAGAGCCACTATCTTTGGAGCATATATATTTTTAAGACCTGGGACTTATAGACAGATCCTAATAGAACACCATGATGGAGGGTCTTTGGCACTGGTTTGAATTATCTATATTACCTTTATGTCTTTAACTTAAGGTCATCTCTCTCTGTTAATAATGTTGTAATTTTGATTGTATTCCTTATGTTTATTTCCTTCATGTTACGTCTGCTTGTGATATTTCAATGTTACTCTTATTATTTAAATTCTTTCTCTGTGACAATTAGCATATTTCAAATGTCATATTTTTGTCCACCTGCGCATGTCTAATAAATCTTTTGTCAATCTTTATATATATTGAATATACAATCAGGTTGGACATTCATTTATTCAACCTCAACACCAGTTTACAGTTTTTGTCTTTATTCCAAGCACTTCTTTTTTTACAATATAACTAAATGTTAAAATGTTTTATTGTGCAGCGGGTTAAAGTTTTGTAAATGTTCGATTATGGCAGATAACAAATAAGAAGCATTAATGCTTCCCTCTTACTTGTATTTCACAGAAATAAATATTTAGAATAAACATTTTTTTAAAATCTCCCATGATTATTACCTCCCTTTTAATGCCATTTTAGCAATGTCTTGCAATAGGCCATTGTCCATTTCCTCATCTTGGGCCTGATCCAGACCTACGACCGCGAGCGCCCGCGAGAGTAGCGTATGATCGCCAGGGCGTATAAACTTTCACGCCCATGACACTCCCATTGAGACTATCGTCGTACAAAACGCACGCCCCTTGGGCGAAAAATACCATGAAAATACGCTCGCTGTACGCTCATGTCCTTCGGACGACCGGAAGTTGTCATACTGCACATGCGCAGTGCGTTTTTTTCCCGTTTTTAGGCTCACGATCGGCGTACGATCGCTTGCGGCCATAGGTCTGGATCAGGCCCCTTGTCCTGGTGGCCAATATATCACTTCAGTACGAAGAATAACCCTCTTGGTTTCTATGGTTACCCAAAGTGCCTCAGTTTTTTCTCCAATACTCCCTATTAAAGTTGAATTTAACTTTACATACATTAATACACCTCCTCCAATATATTATAATCCGGCCATTACATGCTGCAGGAGTAAACCTAGCACCCTGCCGGGTGAGTGATTCCATCTGCTCCTCTCCTGTGCATGCACACTGCGATTGTCATCTTGCAGTGTACTAGAGTTTGCCCTGTTGTACTGCTCCTGCTTGTTGTTACCACTCAGTGTTTACCATCTCATCTGTGTGTGTTTCTCGCCAGCGTTACACTGGTTGTTCCATCTCTCAGTGTGTACTGGTGAGTGTGTTGTTACCACTGTGTATTATATCTCTCAGTGTGTACTTGTGAGTGTGTGTACTAGGTCAGCCCACCGGACATTGCTCTCCTGTTTGCAGTGTGCTGCTTTTTCATCTGTCAGCGTACCTGTCTCAGTTGCATTCTAGGACCTGTTGTTCTACCAGATGTTATCTATCTGAGGACCTCACTGTCTGTTGTTTCACTTCTATGGTACTTTGTACCTCCCTGTATTTTTCTCCTTTACACCACTATTTGCGTGCAAGGGTTCCAGCCTGTGTACTATCCATCAGTACTTCTGTGTACAAGGGTTCACGCCTGTGTACTGTCTACCAGTACATCTGTGTACAAGGGTTCCAGCCTGTGTACAGTGTGCCTATACTTCTGTTTGGAAGGCAGGGGCGTTAAGAAGTGAGAGCACCCTTGTGCAGGATTTGTATATGGGCCCCCCCCCCTTACCTGAGACAGAACTGTTCCGATTTGCGGACCTCAAAGGGGGTGGGGCCTAATGTCACTGTAAGCTCCTCCCTTTTTTGGCACAGGAATAGGGACAGTCCCACCACAGGGGAAGGGGGGCTTATTCGCCATCTATTTCTTCCCTAAGATCTTAGAGGGAAGATATAGATGCCTAATGGCCCCCCTTCCCCTGCCAACCCTGGGTGCAGGATGAATGCCACAGGGCCCACTGTTCTGAAGGGCCCATGTGCACTGCACAACCTGCACCCATTATAGGTACGCCTATGGTGCAAGGGTTCGTCAGTACTCTTGTGTGTCTCGGTTCCTGCCTTGGTACCTACGCTGCAGCTTTTGCTTGGAGGCAATCACTGGGGGCCATGACCTATCAGGTGCCAGCAGCCAAGCCTATATTCACCATCAGAGCCTCTAGTGAATACCTGGCCCTGGTTTAGACTCCACACCCTGGTGAGAACCTTCCTGGGAAACTGTAACACTGGTATAGCTAGGTCCCAGTTATGATTTTCATTGCACCATGATTCTGTGAATCACACAATATCCAGATTATCCTTTGACATCATTGCAATTAGTTCAGGGATTTTATTTCCTAAGCTTCTAGCATTTGCACACATTGCTCTGAGAGGATACATTATGAATCTCCTATTCTTCAGTTTATTATTATTGCTATGGTCATAGGGAAGGTCAAATTATTTGGAACCACTTGACAACATCATTTATTTGGAGAAGGTACACAAAAATATCTGAACAAGTTCATGGAATACCTCAATACATATGATCAAAACATGTCATTTTCCAAAAATTAAAAAAACAAACAGGCAATTTATTTGTATGTAGAAATCAATATTGAAGGTTTCTAGATCCATACCCAAAAAGCCAGTATATTGGAATTGTTTTATGCTGGCAACAAACAAGCACCATCCACATTATAGAATATCCCTCAATTAGGTCAGTGATGTATCCACTAATGAGCCTCTATATTTAATCAAGTGTTCTGTGCTGGTATTTATGTGATTTCTCATTTAGAAACATAGAAAGTGACGGCAGATAAGAGCCACATGGCCCATCCAGTCTGCCCAATTGTTTATATTTTACATAGTTGATGAGGTTGAAAAAAGACAACAGTCCATCAAGTTCAACCTATTTTGGATCTCCTGCGATCCCTATCTTTATATTTGAAGTTAATCCATATAAAGCAACCTCAAAACTGTTGCAATCAGAAGATAAATAAATACATACATTTCTCCCTGGCTGTACTACTGTCCTTTATTTAAATTAGCGGTCCTGATAACCCTGAATGTCCTTTTCTGCTAAAAATATATCTAATCCTTTCTTAAATATATCCAGTGAATCTGCCATCACAACCTTTTCTGGCAGTGAATTCCACATCCTGACTGCCCTTACTGTGAAGAACCCTTTTCTTTGCTGGTTGTGAAACTTCTTTTCCTCTAACCTTAGTGGGTGCCCCCGTGTCCTGTGTACAGTCCTTGGGGTAAAAAGTTCCTTTGAAAGTTCTCTGTATTGACCCATGATGTATTTGTGTATATTGATCATATCTATTTACCATACTTATTATTAGTGGGTTCACCATTTGGGGCTAGATTTACTAAGAAGCTGCGGGATAAGAAAAGTGGAGATGTTCCCCACAGCAACCATTCAAATTCTAACTCTCACTTTGTTATTACAGAAAATCAGCTAAAATCTGATTGTTGTCTATGAGCAACATCTCCACTTTTCCTTTCCCACAGCTTAGTAAATCTGGCCCTTGGAATTGAGATATTTGAACAGTGTTTGGAGTGAGCCGAGACCCATCAAATCCTGGAGATTTCGCAACCGTTATTGCCAACATATACCTATATTGCCTTTGCACATTGCCATTGTGGTATACAAAAGGTATTTGAAAGGAGCCCAGTAATATTTAAATATTTTGCTTTTTAATTCATTACAAATATAAATTATTTTAGGACTTAATTTATTCATCAGGAAAGATGACAGAGGACCTAGGGATATGCTCCATACAGAAGCCCAAAAGTATATGAGCTTATTCACGCATAAGAGTAAAATTGTGAATTTACCTAAATACATATACGCACGTGAAAAATCCGTAATACCAATTCAGAGAAAATAAAGAACCCGGTTAACCACTCCCCCTGTGTCGGGAGTACATATGATTAGACACGTGCAGACTTTATTACCTATAAATTGGTTGAGCATTTAGGTGCTTAAAATTGCTTAAGATTCAAAGAAACATAACTAAAATCACTGATTAGGCTTTGGATAAGTAATTTTTTTTTTTATAAAAACAGCATATACTGTCATTAACATATGTAACCAAAAGTAACCATTAAAAATACAACTTGAAATAAGAATAGTCATTACATACTTTACAATACACATAAACGTATACTGCATGGGGTTACAAATACAATGATCTACTACATATAGAGACTTTCATAAAACATTTAAACAATAATAATTTAAAAAATAAAAACAACACAAACAACAAATACCATTAAATATAAGTGAATGTAATGGTGTTTTTCACAAAATGTAAAGTAAATAAAAATTCAAAATAGACCTTCACAAACTATAACCAAATACTGGCACCTTTATAAGGTTAAAATCAAAATGTAAAATAACATAAGATTAAATATGCGAGCCTTTCATTGATAAACACACATCTATTGATTATAAACATGCAGTAGGTGTGGCCTGAACCTAGTAAGAGAAGACGCATGGCCTCACAGCAAACAATATAGTTCTTCAACTTACGAGTGGTCGAGGGCTACCTTAACTTTCTGTGTGTATGTTAGTTTACGCACTCCTACTTGTGACTCAGTCCTAACTCTGTATGAATGTCCATACTGTACATTAGTAGCCCGTGTCCTGCTCGTTAGTAGTCTTGCCCCTCTATCCACGCATGCGGGACTTGTCTGACGTCCGTGTATGTGAATCAGTCGGCCGTGGTTTACATGCGTATATCTGGGCTCTGGGGATGCGCAGTTTCAAAGATCGGAATAATACGCACGAAGATTCTACACTTAAGTGAATACGGTCCATAGTGTTTAAGAACATTTGGAATGTAATGAATTATGAATTAATAACCCCATTGTTTTTAATCCGTTACCGTACATAGACTGATGGCTTGTTGCTGTTAAACACTGCCTGACAAAACAGAATGTTACTAACCATTACAGAAATACAAGTACATGTAGATTAGATTCTGATGACAAAAGCAAAATATATTTCTATTGTCAAAAAAAAGGTATTTTAAAGATATACAGTACATTGGGACATGATAAGACATTCCAGTCACATCATGCAGTGTTTAAACTTTTTCATTTGGCAAAAAAATGTATACTAGACAAAAATTCCTATCATATGTCTCTCATAACACACAAAGGGTGGATGATAAGGTTTTAGAAAATGTAACTTTACATTGATGCAAGTACACGACTGTCTAAAATACCAGTGATATTCCCCTAGTGGACACAGACTTGACCATTCACACTGTCAGGATCTAATCAATTCAAACCATTTTCGCAGAGGCTGCCTGACAGGTGGGAACACCAGTACCAAGTGTGAATGACTAGAACTTCATCAAAATGGATTGCAAAAAGAGACACTTGGGTTCCGCAAGCATTTTGAAGGCATGGTCTGCATCCTCTTTTCACATATCACCCATAGGGGGATACAAGACTTCCTGCTAACAGCACATTAGAGACAGCTGACTAGCATGAGGACTCAATCATTTTGGGAACATCCTGTTGTTTCCTAGCACAGGAAACCACCTTAAACTCTAATCACAAGACAACAAGAACTTCAAAGAATCCTACCTTGTGAACCAATTTTGCTACGTCTAATGTGGCCATAAGATCGAATCATCTTGAACCAGCAGAATGGATGGCCTCAAGGATGGTGGTCTGAGGATATATTCTCTGTTTCCTTTTCCTACTCTCTTTCTGCTACTACAGTAATTCCTCTGAGCTTTTTTTTGTGCCCCAAGTGCATGAATTTTCATTTTTTGGCATTAAACTGCAGTTGCCACACTTGACCATTCCTCCAGTCTACCTAGATCATTCCTCATTTTCTGTACCCATCCTGGCATGTTTACCCTGTTACATAACTTTGTGTCATCTGCAAAAATGCATATTTTCCCCTCAATACCACAGGCAATATCACCTATAACGATATTAAATAGCACTGGTCCAAGTACAGAACCCTGGGGTACTCCACTGGTTACCTTACCATCCCCAGAAGGGAATCCATTTACTACAACCCTCTGTTGTCTATCCTGTAACCAAGATCGTATCCATGCAACTATCTTTAAGTCCAATCCCAAAGTTTCCAGCTTATTTAACAGTCTGCGCTGTGGTGACAAAAATCAAAAGCCTTGCTAAAATCTAGATAAGCTATGTCTACAGCCCCCCCCCCTTATCTAATACTTTACTGACCCAGTCAGAAAATTCAATAAGAAAAGATTTGTTTGACATGATCTTCCCCCAGTGAATCCATACTGCTTGGGATCCTTTTAGTTACTGGATTTAAGATATTGTACTGTTTGTTCCTTTAACTGGGTTTCCATCAATTTCCCTACTACTGGTGGGAGACTCACTGGTCGGTAGTTTGACGCTTCTTCCCTACTGCCACTTTTATGCAGAGGGACGACATTTGCTATTTCCCAGTCCTCTGGAATCACCTCAGTAATTACTGACTTTTCCCCTTTCAATAATTACCATTACTGTTATATGTTTTTCCATTTTTCTATCCTTTCTGCATTGCATTCATAATATATATTCCGGTAATCATTGTGCCAATAATTTAGGGTATTAGTTTATTTATCTATGTTTTGAGGGTGCATTTAACCCTTGCATTGAGTTTATTTTCTAATTTGTATTAGGCCATCAGTAATAATTAGTATTTTATGAAACCACATCAATCTCATTGGACAATCACTTAATTTCAGCATATGTAGAGATAGCCACAGAACAGAGTAAAATCAGATATAATACTTTTTGCCAAAGTTATTATGGTGTTGATGAGGCAGCAACACCAGCATATGAAATGTGTATATAAGCGTGTGGGGGACGGGACGGGGAGGGGGGCTGGGGGTCTAAACATAGCAGGACCATGTTTTAGTGCTCCAGGAAGAAATATTCCTATACTCACAAAAACAATGAAATGGTAGTAGGATTTTTCAAAGCACAAAGGTTGTGTTCTGCCACCACCTAGTGGCACATGCTGATTTAAAGCAAGACCTTATTCATTCTATGCTCCTAGGACTCCACATAACACCTTTTTACATGGAATGCTACAGTACTTCCCTCTACATACATAGAGAATTCACAGCAGACTACCAATACTGAATGTTTACCTGGATGTATCATACCACCATGTACATCACAGTACATCACACTGACTGTCATGCTGTTGCTAAAAGAAAGAGCCCATTTATTCTAGGATACAGATAAAAATTTCTTAGCTATTTAATTATACTTTTGAAAAACTTCAGTGAAACTTCAAAGAAGAAAATAAGTGCAAAGGGCAATGAAGAAAAGGGGCAGGCTCTTTTATGTGACTCACATTGATATTCAATAATCAGAAATACTTTTTTTTTGTAATAGTCAAAAATACAGTTGGCAATTGAAAATCAATTGATAGTGATAGTGTTATTGCTTATGTACAATGTCTGTACCCTGGTATACAGTCTTACAATTAATAAAGAATAATAAAAAAAAAAAAAAGTAAAAAATTTACTTTAAATGTAATTCAAATAAAGGCAGGAGGCAGAGGAAATGATAGATGATTACCTGGTAATATTGTTTCCACTACTCCTACATGTCAGCACACGTGGGTGAGTAATCCCCTCTGGAGCCAGACAGGAAACAAGACACCAGCCATATATAGCTGCACACCACCAGCTTCCTGTGTCTTCGAACTTCAAAATCCTAAATATATATAACTCAACATGTTAACACAAACAATCAACCCAACTACCCGGGCTGGGCAGTGTGTGCTGACATGTAGGAGTAGAGGAAACAATATTACCAGGTAATAATCTATCATTTCCTCTGCCTCCTGCCATGTCAGCACATGTGGGCCGTACCCAAGCAGTTTAGGTCACTGGGTGGGCACTACATTTGCTTTACATCACAGCTTTAGCATGAAATAATAACAAACAACAGAATTTTAAATAAAATAAAGATTAGTAGCTTACTATAACATCCTATATAGCTGCACTAAGCACTCGCCTTCCAAAGCTTGACTCAGCTGAGTCTAACTTATAATGCTTAGAAAAGGTATGGATGGAAGATGTGCTCTGCACAATTCGTCTACTGAAGCATCCTTGTTATGTGCCCATGAGGCTGCTACCGCCCTTGTAAAATGTGTTCTTAGACCCTTTGGGATCTGCTTCTCCTTAATCTGGTACCCTTTAGTGATACCGGTCCTAATCCATCCCTTTGGAGGCTGACCCTCCTTTACTATTGCCTTCCGAAAGTACACATAACTGCTTGCAGTCTATAGTTCTTTTAACATAAATGGAAAGGGCCCTGACCAGGTCCAGTGTATAAAGCTTGCTTTCTTGAACTGTTTCTGAATCAGGAAAAAAGATGGCAGGAATATTTCTTGATTGATATGTCTCCTGGACACCACTTTGGGCAGAAAAGATCTATTCGTTCTTAGTGTGACCTTGTCCTGAAAGAAATTGAGGTATGGTTCTTCCGACCATAAGGCCTGCAGCTCTGATATCCGCCTAGCCGATGTAATGGCCACTAGAAACAGTACTTTGAGATTTAGAAGATGCAGGCTGACTTCTTCCAGTGGTTCAAAGGGAGCTCCAGTGAGGACCTCCAGCACCAAATTCAAATCCAAAGGAGTCAACGGGTTCCTGAATGCTGGGAGCACCTTCTTTGCTGCCTGGAAAAACCTGACTATGTGCTTGTCCTTTGCCAGGTCTTGATCTAGCATGGCACTTAGTGCGGATACCTGCACTTTTAGGGAGCTAGTTGCCAGACCTTTCTCAAGGCCCTCCTGCAAGAAATCCAGCACCAGCGGGATAGAGGCTTCCGATGTTCCTGATGCCCTGCACCAATGCTTCAGAAGGGTATTCACCACTCTGTCTGTAAACCCTTGAGTTTTCAGATTCTCCCTCTCAAGAGCCATGCTGTCAACTTGAAAGGTGCCGTGTTGGGATTTACTAGGCGACCCTGCGTTAGCAGCCGTGGATGGTTTGGCAATCTCCACGGATCTTCCAGCGCCAACTGCACCACCTTAGGAAACCATAGCTTTCGAGGCCAGAATGGGAGTATTGTAATTACCTCCGCCTGTTCCCTCTCTATTTTACTCAGGACTTGAGGTATCAGAGGTATGGGGGAAAATATGTATGCTAACTGGATGTTCCATGGGACGGACAATGAGTCTACTGCCAGCGCTTGACTGTCTCAGTACCGGGAAAAGTACCATTGCACCCTTTTGTTGCTTCTTCAAGCCATTAGATCTATTTGAGGGGTGCCCCCACCTCTGTGTGATCTGTTTGAAGACATGGCTGTTCAACTGCCATTCTCCTGGATGAACGTCCTCTCTGCTGAGGAAGTCTGCTGTCAGGTTTTCTTTCCCTGCTATGTAGACCGCTTTGAGGTCTGTAAGATGTTCTTCTGCCCACATCATTAGAAGCTTTGTTTCTATTATAAGAGGCCTGCTTCTTGTGCCTCCCTGCTTGTTCACGTGAGCCACCACCGCCTTGTTGTCTGACTGTAGCAGCACTGATTTGCCTGCTACTTGATGAAGTTTTCTCAAAGCCCACAGTACCAACTTCATTTCTTTCACATTTGAATGAAGTCTTCTTTCTCTTCTGGACCATGTGCCTTGTATCAGTGTTGACCCGCACACTGCTCCCCAGCCTATGTCGCTTGCATCGGTTGTAATGACCATGGGGTTAGTTGGAGCGATTTACTTGTCTGTTTGTAACCTTAGTGCATTTGTCCACCATTTCAGGCTGCTCCTTGCCTCCTGTGATATGCAGATACTCTGCCCCAGGTTTTTTTGGGTCCTTGTCCCACTGAAGCAGGAAGCAGAGCTGTAGAGGTCTCAGGTGGCTCCTTGCCCAAGGTACTAGTTCCAAAGCCGCCGACACGAGTCCTAGCATTTTCAGGCACTCTCCAGCTGTGGCTTTGTTTCAATGAGCCAGGTTTTCTGCTGTCCTCCGAAGTTTCTCTATCCGTTCTTGTGAGAGAGACACGGTCAACCTTGTGGTGTCTATCATGACTCCTAGGTATTTTAGACGAGCCTCTGGTTATAAGCGGCTTTTCTTTTCGTTCACTAGCCATCAGAACTGCCGTAAGGTTTGTACTACCTTCTGCGTGTGATCCTTTGTTGTCTTGACGATGCCGCAGTTAGAATGTCGTCTAAATAAGGCCAGAGGGCGATCCCCTCTAGCCTTAGATGTTCTATAACTACTACCAGAACCTTTGAGAAGGTTCTTGGTGAGGTTGCCAGCCCGAATGGTAATGCTGTGAACTGGTAGTGTCCGCCAAAAACCATAAAACGTAGGTACTTTTGGTGTTGATATGCAATGGGTACGTGCAAGTAAGCGTCCTTTAAGTCGACTCTCGTCAGGAACATCCCCTCTTCTAGATTTATCAGGACCTCACTGACTGACTCCATCTTGAATCTTTATGAATATGCTTGTGGAGGTTTCTTAGATCTAGAATGGTCCGAAAGCCACCTGTTGCCTTTTGAACCACAAAGAAGCGGGAGTAAAAGCCTTGGTACTACTGTTCCCTTGGCACTTCTACCACTACCTGCTGTTGTAGCATTTATTGCAGGCTGCTTCTTAATGCGCAGGCTTCTTCCTCCTGACGTGGGGTTGTTGACTCTACAAAGGTTGTTTTTGGACGATCCAGTATTTCGATCTTGTACCCTTCTCTTATAATTTCCAGTAACCATTTGTCCGATGTTGATATTTCCAAGACCTTGATGAATTTTGACAGTCTGCCTCCTACCAGTTCCGCAGGGCTGGCACCTCTGGCATCATTGGGTAAGGTTCTTGAGTATTGACCTGATGTCTCTACCTCTTTGCGTACGAAAATTATACCTTGAGGAGAAAGACTGTCCTCTTCTGTATCCTTTTCTAGGCCTCTATGTTTTTGCCTCTTTATAGTCCATAAATGCCCCCCTGGGTAGCTTGTTCTGAAAGGGCCGCTTCGGTTTCTCCTGGTGTAGCCATGATGACTTTCCCCCAGACACCTTAGTAACGATGTCATACAGGTTCTTCCCGAACAGGAACTCCCTCTGAAAGGGAAGAGTTAAAAGTTTATTTTTGGAGAGCATCTGCCAGCCATGGCTTGAGCCATAGCGCCCTCTTTACTACTGTGGCTGTGGCCCCAGCTCTTGCGACCAGCCTGAACAAATCTAGAGATGTTTTGCAAATAAATTTGATCAGTAACTGCATATTCTGGACCTGTTTCACAAGGTCTGCTCTTCTTACTGCATCCAAGATATCACTCTCCAGTGAATTACCCCAATTCCTCAGGACTCTTGCCGTGATAGCGATTGCTGCAGCTGGCCCCAATGCTGCCCCCGTCAGAAAATGTTTTTTTAGACCGATTTCCATTTTTTTGTCCATGGGGTCTTTAAAGGCCGACACATCCTCTAACTGCACTGTGGTCTTCTTTGGAATTCTGGCGATTGCAGCATCCACTCTTGGCGCTTCCTCACAATTTTTCACATCCGCTTGAGAGAAAGGATATATTTTATTCATCCTATTGGTAGGTGAGGCCCTTTTGTCCGGGTATTTCCACTCTTCTAGTACAATATCGTTGAGTGCTTGTGACAAAGGGAAATCCTTTGGTTTCATTGAAAAGCATGTCCTGAAGTTTTAATTCATCTCTAGGCTCTTCTAGCAGGTTCTCCACCAGATCCGGGTTAAGTCCTTCATCCCGCTGTGATTTGATTGAACCATCATCAGAATGAACAGATACTTCTGAAAGTATTGTGAACTGCTACGCATCTGACTCCCCAGATGCATCGCTCAGCACTTGTCTAGGCCTTTTGGCTGACATCTTCTCCAAATCTTTTTTTGTCATGAAGGTATCAGCTAGTGCTGTCTTCATGAGGTCACCAGCTCCAGCATCTGCGGTGTAGGTTGCTGCGAATTCTTGCGCGCACACCTGAGAAATCTTCCAGCAGCTGTATGTCGCATAATGAACATTTAGCCATATGCTTCTTCTTGTGCTTTGCCTTGAGGTCTGCCCTTTCTTTGCTGGTTTTAGACCTGGGAGAAAAATATGACACTAACTAAACTAGGCCCTATCACCAATACACACCCAGTGTTGGGCTTACCCCGATTTCTTTTGTTGTGGGCGTTTGTCCTCCATGTTGACCACAGACATACTGAGTATTCACAACTGCAACAGTGAGCATGCTATCAGAAATGCTACAATTCACATAAGCCAGCAGAAGGAAATAATATTTACTTACTCCTCTGTTTTTACAGGGAGAAAATAGAGCTGCTTCCCCAGCTATTTGCTGCAAACTCCGTCCAGGAGAGATCCAGAATCTTTCCAGAAGCAATTCAGCAGAGATCCAGGAACAATGCTGCATAATCTGGCACTGAAGCGGCGTCTCCTCGCACTATGCGCTGTTTTAACTTCCTGGTGCCTTCTGATGACGTCACGCCCACGACTCCCAGCTTCCTGCCGTGTCACTTCCACCCGCTTTCACATGGATTAACCGGAAGCTGCGGCCATGTATACAGCCGACGCGTGACTTCACTCCCCGCCCGCTCTTGATGTACTAGGAGCCGGGCATCAGGGAGAGAGCTTCGGAAAGCTCGTGAGGCCGCCCTTCACCTTACTGTTCCTGGCCTAACTGCCGCAGCACCGGCCCAGGCACTTTGCACAAAGGGGACCCAGGTAACTAACCTACACTCCTAATAAACTCCTCTCTGACTCCAACAGGAAACAAGAAGACACAGTAAGCTGGTGGTGTGCAGCTATATATGGCCGGTGTCTTCTTGTTTCCTGTCTGGCTCCAAAGGGGATTACTCACCCACGTGTGCTGACATGGCAGGAGGCAGAGAAAAATGATGATGCATACATTGAGTATTGAAAGTGCAGTTTATGATTTTTCTGACTTATTGTACTGAATAAAGCGCCATGAATTGTACTATAGACGCAGTAATCAGTTTAGGCTGCCACAGCGGTCTTGATAAAGCATTAGAATAAGCTTAAGCAGATATATGTGGCAGGTAAATATATATATATTCTCCCCCCCTCCTCCCCCTCTCCCTCTCTCCATTTCTGCCAATGACTTTGCCACCTTCTTTACTTCCAAGATTGACTCCATTAGGAGCTCCATCTCCTCTACCATCACCTCTGCTGCATCTCAATCTCCACCCTCTCTTCTACTCCCTAATCACCCACCATTGTCTACCTTCATCCCTACCTCACCCGAAGAAATCCACTCACTACTTTTGTCATCCCCTCCGTCAACATGTCCACTTGATCCCATCCCCTCTAATCTTCTCCGGTCTCTCTCTCTCTCCACCTGCTCTCATCTTGCTCACCTATTCAACTTATCCCTCTCCTCTGGCATCTTCCCCTCCCTCTTTAAACACGCTCTTGTCCCCCCTATCCTTAAAAACCCTACCCTTGATCCCACTTCACCTTCCAACTACCGACCTATCTCTCTTCTGCCCTTCGCCTCCAAGCTGCTTGAACGGCTTGTTTACAAGCGTCTAATTGTCTACCTTGCTGACCACTCCATCCTGGACCCTCTCCAATCTGGTTTCCGCCCTCTGCACTCCACCGAAACTGCTCTGACTAAGGTCACTAATCATCTCCTTTCCACCAAATCTAAGGGCCACTTCTCACTGCTCACACTGCACTGCACACTGACTGCAGGCAGCCCCCGGACTGGACACCGCACCGCACCCACTTCCCGCAACGTTGCCACGCTAACAGGGGAGCGGCCAGGATATATCCATAAAAATAAAAAGCAATCAGCACTTACCACTGCACACTGACTGCAGGCAGCCCCCGGACTGGACACCGCACCGCACCCACTTCCCGCAACGTTGCCACGCTAACAGGGACGGGGAGCGGCCAGGCAGCCGGCCGTCATTGGCTGTTCGTTGTCATAGCAGCCTGGCAAGACAAACAGTACTGAAATAGACCACGTGAGCGCAGGGATGCGCACAGCAGAAACTCTCATGAGCAGCAGCAGCAGAAGGAGGAAAAACAGGCACAGCAAAATAGAACAAACTGTTGAGATGAAAAATCATAACAGTCAGAAACTAGCCAACAAAGCATAAGTCTGGAGATGGCAAATTAATGCAGCGGATAGGGGGAATACCACCAAATCAAGGAGATAGATATAAGTACTGTGTGCTAAAGCACAGCACCGCTAACGCACATATATACATAATAAAAATATATACATACAGGGCACAGGTACTACAAAAACAATAATCCAAGCGCCACCCAGCACAGTCTGCAGGGGGCACCATACTGCTAAAAGGAGGGTGGGACAAACATACCCCAGACCCTCAGAATCCCCGTAGAAAAAACAGCAGCCAGGGTGACTGCAGCCAGGGTATAAGCCACAAGCATAAATGAACAATAGAAAGACAAAGCAATAAGGGATGACACATGAAATAGGCCAAAGTAACCCAGCCAATCTGACAGCCACAAAAGCATTAGTATCATAAAAAAGGACATAAAAGACAGAGATTACTCAGATAAAGCAGTTCAATGGCAGGGTTTCATAGAGCCCCTCAGGTGCCACCGAATTTAGTCTAAAAATCCAGCTAAGCAGCAGGTTCTCCCTATTGCATCCTCTCCATGGGAGGGGGACATGGTCAAGCCCCATCCACCGAAAGTCAGACAGGGTGTGACCAAACAGTTTCCAGTGACAGGCAACCGGTTGGTCATTCTCTTTGCCAAGTAGGGCCGCTTTAATTGCCGACCGGTGTAGTGCCAACCTCTCCTTGATCTTCCGTATAGTCTTCTCGACGTACAGCTTCTGGCATGGACAGCGTATAACAAACAATAAATTTGTTATTGCAGGTAATGATATTTCTGATAGAGTGGACCGTCTTATTCATAGGATCTATAAACTGCTGACCTGTTCATATCTGGGAGCATGAGGTGCACCTGGTACACTTGTAGCAGCCAGGTCTTCGTGCCAGAAACGAAGATTGGTTGACGGTGGGCGTCTGGGACCGGACATCATTCTTGCATTGTAAACAGAGAGGTCCTCAAGCCTCCCCCTGCAAGCGTGATACACACGTCTAAGTAATGGATCTTCTTCATGCTTATCTCAAATTTGAATTTTATGGTAGAATCAAGCTCATTGACCGCTGCCATCATCTTCACCAGGGACTCCTCACCACCTAATGATAGTGTGAGAGTAGCAGGAAACAAGGAAGAGGTGGTTGCAAGGTGTCGAGAAGATAGAACACTCTCACACATGGGTGCTGGACAATGCTGCACGAACAGCAGTGTGGAGCTGAAACACAAACACACTGGTACAGATGGGAATAGCACAGAATAGGAATAGTGTAGAGCTGGAATTCACACCCAAAATGGCTGAACGCCACAACAAGCAGCAAGGGCTAGACAAGACTGGAAAGGTAAGACTGGGAGCCCAGGAAGGATAAGGAACAATAGGCAGGAAAAGGACAGAACCACACAAGGAAAGACTAGTACCAATAAGTCAGACAAAATTGGTAGAATCCGCAGAGTAATAATAGCAGGTGAATGCAGGCTGAAACAGTAACATATATTTGGGTTGTTTGTGTGGTATTCATTCCTCATTCTCCCCCTTTTCTTTTAACATTTGAAACTACAGTGAAGACAGGTAGAACTTACATTTACTCATGGCATGTATTGGTTGCAGCATTTTAGAGACCTGTGGAAACCTATATGGGATCATATTATCATATACATCAATAATATGTCATATCAATCTGGAATTACTCATTTTTAATGGCATTCATATGTTTATTATGCAGTTTCACAAATTGGACATTAACAATGAACAGGGTCCTAGGTGTCTGAGAAGGTTTATAGAACAAAAGAATTGGAATCACTGCAGGAGGTCTATACCTGAATACCATTCTGTAACTCCCCATCAATTCGGGTCCAATCAGAATTCAAGAAAAGTTTGGCACAGGGTAAGCCATGTCAGAAGGCCCAGTTGCAGGATGTAAGAGTTACAGGTTGGAAGCAGTCAGAAGGACTGTCTGGATTTTCTTTGGGAGATGGACAGGTGATATAAGTTATATACTGTACATCAGGGCTTGACAAATTTTCCCAAAATCTAGGAGCCAGACCAATATCTGATTTTTTTTTTTCCACAAATTGTACAGATTAGAGCAACATAACTAAAACCGAACAAGAATTAAAGAAAATTGGCTATCACTAACCTATTTGGGGTGTCTGTGTCCATGTACATGCCTAGTTCCCTTGGAGTTGAAGTACCAATTGTCTACAGCCATGTCAGGAATGAAATCCTCAGTAGCAGGACCGTTCATGTTGATCATCATCAGATCACATAAACCTTTATCTTGCAGTGATGATCTCAGCTTATTTTTGATTACATTCATTAGACTGAATCCTCTCTCACAGGACACCGTGGAAACTGGCAACACAGAGACAATGCACAACAATCTTTCCAGAATTGGAAATCTCTCTTCATTAGATTGTGATAACTGAAGAAGGTCACTCAGTTTTTTCCCTTTGGCAAGAACTTTGAATTCATACCACTCGTTAAGTAGCCTTGTTTTACAGAAACCACATTTGTCTGCTGACAGCAATTCTTTAAAATGAAGCGATAATGTTGTTATTTCAGGAACACCATAACTTTCCAAACTGCTTTCAGTTGGCCATGCAAATGTATCAAAAATTGCAGTGCATCTCTCGATTTCTTGCATGGTGAGGAATCTCTCTTTTAAGTATTTAACTGCATTTTCAATTAAATTATGTTTATCTGTTTGGACAGAAGATGATGCTGAACTATTTACATCATGCAGCTGCACATCTTGATACTTCCCAGTTAACATAGTATTATTCAGAAATTTTTCTTCATACAATCCATTAGAAGACTTTAGTGATAGCAGTGATGAGATGGTGTTTTTCACATGCTTCTCCACTGTACTTAAGAAAAGCTCTTCTCTTTGAAACAAAAGTGAGAGATTTTTGTGTAACACCAGGTAGTCCAACATAAAGTGCAGCATGTGCACAAACTTGTAATCTGTGAGTTTTTTCAGCAATCCTTTTGCTACTGATGAAGCGTTATCATTTTGTGCTGCAACACTTTCCAGGTGAATGGTGACACACTTCCAATCTGTGACAAGTGCTGAGAGAGCACCCACCTTGCTTGCAACCCATCTTACATTATGCAGGTATTGAAACTTTCTAATCCTAAATTCCAGATTTTCGGCAACTACATTTAATTCCCGCATTCTTTTTGGAGATTGCTGGTAGAATTTAAAAAGCATCTTCAAGACCATGTCAAGGTCCAGTATGTACTTCACATTTTTGACAGAAGATAGAACACTCAAGTTTAATCTGTGTGCAATACAATGGACACCAATAACATGAGCCACTTTCTGCTGAACTTTCCGTACAAGACCATTCTCTGCACCAATCATGTTTGCAGCACCGTCAGTGCCAATGCCAATTAGTTGTTTATTGGTAAATATTGATTGCAGAAGTCCAAATTTATCTAGTTCCTTCTCCATAGTCTTTACGTAGCCTTCTGTTGTTGCACTTTCAAGCGGTACAATAGATAAAAAGGTTTCATTTATAGCTTGGTTCTTGATGTATCTCACATAAATAATTAGCTCTTCCACATCAGAGTTATCAGTTGATCCATCAAGTAGGATAGTAACATATTTAGCTTCTTTAATTTCCGAAATCAAATTGTCCCTTAAAACAGATGCAATTGAGGCGATAAAATCTTTACATCGTTTATCATTTGCATATTCATTTGTTATTTCAACCCCCAATTTTCTTGTCAACTTCAGTAAACCTTCAAAGTCCGTAAAGGGCTTGTTATTTTTGGCAATGTAGTAGGCCACATTAAAAAGGACTTTTAAATGGTTGAACATCTTTTCATCCATTTTCTTAATACATATAGCTAAAGGGGTAGCCTCTGGAGCAAGTTGCGCATCTCTTGCTTTAAGACACTTTTATCTTCAGCCCGGCAAAACCTGGTCGCCAGGCAGCAAAATCTAGTCGCCATGGCGACCGGGATTTGTCGAGCCCTGCTGTACATTGCTATAACTACTCTCTTTATAACTCTCTTTCTCACTCTTCTTTCTATAATATGCATTCTGGTTGATCTCACACTTATACTCATTTATATCTGCTTTCTACTGGATAATGTATAGCTCTCTTTAAACTCTGCCATAATGAGATGCCATGTGGCAGCCATTTTCTACTATTGTCTTACTGGATCCAGACTTAAGTAAGTGCTTGAACTTAGTTACTCCTGGGCTAAACCATGTTAATTGCAGGGGGAGTCTAGTTAAATGTATTCTTTGCATGCAGGGACATATCTTTGAATTGCTTACTGCACACAAATACTGACCAGCTTCACTATCACACTTATTTAGACTTTGGCTGGGAAACATCACCTCTCAACTCTAATACTGTTTGCAACAGATGAATTAAGACTCTCCTGCAATCAACATGGTTTAGCCCAGGAGTAACTAAGTTCAAGCACTTACTTAGGTCTGGATCCAGCCCATTGTGCGATTGGAATCTGGTGACTTGCAATAATGTATTTCTGTTTCTATTTGCCTCATTAATAAATTAATGCTAATCTTTGGTGACCTTATTAAATCTATCAGAGCAAATCATTTAATTCAGACTTCAACAGACTTGACTGTACAAGCGAAATGCACAAACACATGTTCTCACCCCTTTCTGCTAAATATCCAATGTGCATATATTGGTGGTTATGCTATATACACAACCAGCTTGTTATGCAGTCTCAGCATTAATCATCATGGTGCTTGCTCAGCTAAGAAGGCAGAGTTGAATGCAGCACTTAAATGTATTAAACAGTGATTTGTAAAAATCTAGTGTCTTCCTGCATCTCCTATGTAATGAAGGTAGATTTCAATCCAGAGAGTTAAATGACAACACATTTAAAATCAGCATCCTATTCAAAGTATATTAAATGTCAAATGCATAAAGAGATGGTCAAAAGGTATTGTAAGTTGAAGAAATAGACTCCTATAATTTCCAGATGTCAGACTTTTTCAACCACAATTTGGGATGAGACAAAATCACTACATAATACATCTAGCAACATGAACAAGCAAATCACTGTTGAATAACGAGAAGGAACATTGTAACATACTAGGTATACAGCAGAAATGTCAGATTTCTAATCTTCCAATTTAACATGGTGTAAAGTTGCACCTGTTTTCCTCTTTATTTTCAAACTCTGTATCCGGTCCATGAGTAGGACACTTAAAAGCACACTAAAGAAGAATAAATACTGTCCATATTTATGAATGAAAATTAGATAGTCTCTGAAATCTTATACAGGGTAACAGTGCTAGAAGTGGGACAGTATGCAGAGATCTGCCATACCATCACTTCTCTGGATGACCTAATCGAGTCTCCACTCACATCTATTATTTTCTGTGTTTACATGCCACTGCTAATACATTTTCGATTTAACCACTGTAGGGTAAGATGTCTGCACTGACAGATGGGAGGATTAGGGAACATTAAACAGTCAGAGATCCATTTAACTTTTTTTTAGGTGTAAGTGTAGACCTGAGCAATACCATGTTGAGCTGCAAGAGGAGATCATTTAGTGCCAGTGACATTTTATTAATTACATCCACAGTTGTTTGGTATTGTGCCTCCTTACAACCTTGCTCATTTGCCCTGAGTACCACCTGACACTGGTCCAAGTACCACCCTAAGTGGTTTTCCTGCATTGCTTTCCACCCATCAAGTGACATATGAAAACATTCGAATAAAAACATATCACATCCAGGATCGGATTCACAGGTAACAATGAGTTAGGTGCAGATATGACCGCCCCTAACTCACCTGTTCTGCCTCTTAACCCGCCCCCATTTTTACAAACCTTATGGCAATAAAAAGTGCTGTAAGGCTCTATGTAACTATGCATATTTTCCTTCTTAAGAAGGAAAATACGCACAGAGAAAGCCCCCACCCCCACCTAATCTATATCCCTCCCACTTCTAACTAAAACCTCCCCGAGTCAGCATTAGCACGCCTCCTTCTGCCTAAATGGTACGTAGATTGCATGAATGAGCTAATATGGACACATTATATCATTTCTCAATTCTACGAACTTAAGAAGCACAAGCTTCTTAAGTGTGAATACG
>WWET01000867.1:270082-280969 GCA_011038615.1 Limnodynastes dumerilii | reverse complement strand
TTAAATGTGAAAACCCCCCCCCCCCCCTCCCCTAATATAATATAAGCCAGTGGTCAAAGTAGAACTTCAGAAGTTAGCAGAATTTAATAGCTTTACAACTAAAACAAATGGAGAGATACAGATTTGAAGTACCACTATCCCAGTCCACTTCAAAGCACTGATTATAAATAAAATGAATATAATATAGAACCACAGCTAAGCAATAATAGGTCTACATCAAGAAATCAGGCCATAGAATGTTAATGACAGTGATACTCACATTAGGAGGCTGTAACCCATATAAATAAATAAAGTGATATACTGCACTATTGGGTTTGTAATAAACTATAAACTAAACTAGAGAAAACTACAAACACGTTTGTTAAATATAAGGTAAATAACACTTATCCCTGACAAAAAAATATTTCCAGTCCCCTTCACTATACAGAATACACCGGCAGCATAGCGTCACATCCCGAGCTCTGATTGCACACCTGCTCCCGCAGACGCAGCTTTATAATGTAGGACTAGTAATGAGCACTCAGGTAGTGTGGGGGAAGGAGGGCTGAAGGTTTGTGCACAGTGTCCTGGGTTACTCCAGGGTTTAGGTGTAACCGGGTCATTATACTGCACAGCATGACCCGGAGCTCTGCTTTATACGTTTATTCCCATCAGGTGTATTATGGGGTTTAAGATGCATGTGGACGTGCAGCTTGTGTCTCTGTGTAACTTCTCCGTCTATCATGTCTCCCGCCAACAGCGCCGAGCACACGATGGCGTCAGAGGCTGCGGTGCCCGGGGATGCCAAAGTGCAGCGACACAATGGAGAGAATGGCCCGGATGTGAAGGTAGGACATGGTTGAGGGGCACCACACTTGTAGAGGGCTGACTGGACTGCAGGGTGTTAAAGTTCAGTTTTTAGTAATAAGCACTGTCTTGTAATATTCATACATTTATAATGGATTTATCCATTCCATACACCTCTTTCCAATCATTGCTATAATGAAAGCGAGTTTTGTGATGCCAGGTAATGCCCAATTACCCATACGAGGAAGTGGCACAAAATGCATTGCTTCTAATAATCTGTTGGAGGCTCTTGATCTGTATTGGCAGTAAATGCACAGTTGCACATTACTGTGCTATGTGTAGGGTTGTCTATGCTGGTGCCAGAAACTTTCAATTTTTACATCAGCCAATGTAATTCAAATCAACATATCCTCCAATTGTACCTATCAAGCAGGTACAGTACTGGGTTTTTTTTAATGGTCTGTACCAGCTAAATGCATGCAAATGAAAGCTGATTAAAGTGACATTCCTTGCTTGGACTAGCCATGCCCTCCATGTGTACTGATTTTTCAGAAAAAATGTTGGCGGGTATGAATTACCTTTGAATGAAAATGATGCACCTGTAATCTGCAAATTTTGGCACTACTACAGCATGAAATGTTGTATTAACGGTTAGTTGGCTACAACCGAAAATTTCCTGCAATCTGTGTGTCACATTACTATAACCTAAAGTCACAATATTGTAGCAAATATATAATGCCCAGATAACAGGGCACCTAATGAGAACAATTTTTAGTGAGCATTTAAAGTCAAGTCCAGTGGGAGTGCAAACGTATATTACTTGACAAATTGGGGAGGGGGAGTTCTTTTTTTTTGTTTTTTTTAAATAGCTTTTAGTTTTTCATTTCACCCATCTGTGTGTTTCACTTGACCTAATGTCATGCATAAATCATGATATTAAAACCTCAAAAAAAATTGTGGGAGAGAGATTTATAGAAGCACCTACTTTCCAAGCTATTAAAAATGTTGACAGGTAAAGTGAATAACAGTATTGTTTTATTGCAATGGCATCTGCCAAGGGGTGTGATATTTTGAAGTTGTGTTGAAAGCAGGAAAAATGGGCACATGTAAGGATCTAAGTAACTTGATTAGGGCCACCTAGTGATGACTGGGTTAGAGCATTTTGCAAAGCAGCAGCGGGGTGTTTCTGGTATGCAGTGGTCAGTACCTACCAGAAGTGGGCCAAGGAAGGACAGCTGGTAAACCAGCGACAGGGTCATGGATGCCTATGGCTCATTGAGAGTGTGGGGGTGAAGGCTAACCCCTCTGGTCTGATATATGGTAGTACAAACTTTAAAAAGTTATGCTGGCTATGATGGAAACACGTCAAACCACAGTGAATTGCAGCTTGCTGAATAGCCGCAGACAGGTCGGTGTGCTGATGCTGACCCCTATCCACTGCCCAAATGGCCACGATTGTCAGCACTTGACCATGAAGCAATGGCCAGGTTTGTGTGTCATTTACTTGGGATGGCACTATGAGAAGGACAGACGATGGAGGCAGTGTAATGCTCTGAGCAATGTTCTGCTGGGAAACCTTTGGTACTGACACTCGTGTGGATGTTACTTTGACATTTACCACCTATGTAAACAATGTAGCAGACCACGTATGTCCCTTCAAGGAAACGCTATTCCTTATTGGTTGTGACCTCTTTGTGGAGGATAATGTGCTCTGCTATGCTGAAGTAAAATGTTAAGGAATGGTTATTGCTCATGCAGTAGTACTTGAAAGTATTTTGCATTTGTACAAAATGGCGTCCGTATTGCATTCACTCTGTTCTTCCTTCTACCCCCAGCTATTTTAACATACTTTCTCAATAGATTTTCTTTAATTGACAATGTATATGTAAGTTAATTGACTGAATCTGTAAAGATTCTGAGCATACCGGTTGCTTAGCAAGCTTTACAGGCCAGTGGCAGAATTCATGCACTTCGGAGTAACCCTGAAAAACTGGTCTCAATAACCAAAAGACTCTCATACCAGGCAATAATTGATGAAATTGCAGTCTATTATGATTTGCATGCTTAACTCAGTATAACTTAAGCCCTTAAACCAAAATATCATAACCCTCCTTGAAGTTGATACCGCTGATGCTGCTGCTTACAGCTCTACTAACTATACAATCATTTTCTATCAGGAGAATCTGCAAACTGCTCAAATAAAGAGGAAACTAGAAATACCAAAAATATATCTTACACCTCCGGCTGAACTACTGGGGGATGTTCTGAACCAGCATTATACTTATCTGCCCTATATGGCCTCCATCAACAAGATGAGGAGACTCCCAACTGGACGGTACCTATGTTTGGAGAACTTTGAAGAGGTTTTAGAGAGAAGACAGGCAGCCAATGCCAAGGAAAGAGAACGGGTGAGAAATTACAATGGGTATCGTATTGACCAGATGGCAGAATTTTATATACTTATTAATGTTTACGGGAATTTAACATTTACAGATCAGGAATATAAACAGTGGCTTTTCCAAGCTGAAGACTATTGTGCCTCTGATCCCAAAGGACAGAAAACCGAGTAAAGTTGACACACTGAAAGCAGCCACCGAATACATACAGCTCCTTCATGACATCCTGGAGGAAACTGGAGGGTTTGAGGTATTGCAAATCCTGTAAAATGTCAAACTACATTTTTTTTTTTTTTATCTGGTTTCCCCTTTAATTGGCTTTCTAGATCATTGCACTTTTATGTTGTGTACAGTAATCTCCCTACATCTGCTTGGATGGAATGGGGGTATGCTACTCATTCCTCCACATCCATCTTCTGAATTTTTATGATTTATTGATGGGCTGATAGGTTACAACGAACACTCTTCAAACCATAGACTCATGCAGCCTTTATGTTCATCAAACAGACTAGCACTTCCCAGCGCTTTTATCTCTCCCCATTTACATCCTACACACAGAAACACGCATACGTTCCATAAATAGTCTTACATGCTGGTTTCATTAAAAGAACTGCACAAAGATGGCTAAACGTGCTTTCAGTCTATAGAATAGCTCTTGTTAACACCTGTCCACGTACTAACTGTTCTTGAATATATAGTTTTGTTTTTTTGCTTCATATAGTGTTTTTTTATTTAAGATCTAAACATTAACTGCATTAATTACATTAAGACAGGGGATATCTATGCCATCTAGTGGACAGTGTAGTCTCTAATGCAGTATTTCACTTAACATATTAAATCATTTATAAACGACCTCTGCATAATGGAACTTATTGTTTGAAGTCATTTGTTGGCTGTTAATCTGGAAAATGCACTAGATGTTGAACTAGACTTGTCTTAATTGTGGTATGGTCTGTAGGGGCATGTAGAAATGTAGAAAAAGCTTTGTGAAATATGCATAATTTGAAAACTGCTGCTGAGAACTTGTTGACCAGGAGTTGCATTTTTTTTTTCTTGTTTACTAGATGAATGTTTTCATCACTAGCTCTTTAAGGGAAAAAATTGTACAGAAAGTTCATGATGAATAAATTCTGTACAATGATACCAAAGACTATAAGAGATGATAAACTAGAGTATTGGCTCTTGCTGGTGTTAGATTTGGTCTAGAAAAGAGGTATTTACACTTACCCTAACCTTAACCTTCTTTCTCTTTTAGCCTAACCTTCCCTTTCTCTGTGCCTAACCCTCCATCTAACACTAACAATACATAGGCAACCGCAGCGTGTCGGGATAGTTGTTTTGCATAATTACCCGTTCTTTATACAAATTTTCTGATTAGACATTTTGGACACTGATATAAGGCACTATTTAGCTGTCAACTGTATCGCTCTAAATTACTGGTAAGCCTCCGGCGACTGTAAACGGACTGTTACTAGCACGACTGACTGTGGATGTTTTACTACAGTGGGGTAGTTGTATCAATTTATAACTTTAGGTGAGTACTGATGGCTTTTTGCTGTTTCAAACCGAAGATAGCGTGTGCGTGTTTGCCGTCTGACACCACTGGGCAACTATTTCTGTCCTTATCCTGTTGTCGTAATTCATTCCCCTTTAATGTCCTCTATAATGTCCATGTGAACTGCCTAAAGTTCCAAAAATATTCCCTATATCTGGCATGGAATGACTTCCCTGTGCTCATAGGCCTTTCTTACTGTGGTATGAGACCTATTTCTGGCTGCTTTCTTGGGTATGCTTCAGTTGATTATTTTAGGCCTATAAGATCAGGGGAACAGATCTAATGCAGTGCATTATTTTAAATGCAAGAGCAGCTTAAATAAGTTTTGTTTTATTCTCAGCAGTAGCTTTTGTACTTTGAGAGGAACATTTGTATATGTCCTAATTAAATATTATCACCATATAAATAAGTAATGCTTAGCACATCCATAGGAATGTTTACACTGCTCCGTCCCAATTCTGTATTTCAGAAAGTGGAAGATGTTCCTGATCTAGAGTCACCTGATGGGTACCTAGGGCAATATCCTTACAGGCAAGACTACATGGACACCTTCTCTGCTGATTTCCATGTGAACTCCAATATCCAAGGGCCAATACCCTTCATGATGAAAACGGAGGACCCCATCTGTTTATGGAGGGCCAATGGCATGTTCCCAGGCTATCTAGGCATTGTGCAATTTCACAAGTCTGGGAGACTGGTAAGTTTATCATTTATATGAAATTATAACCGTCCAGCTGTAATAGCACATTGCACTCGGTCAGTCACATCTGAACTCCATACGTTCCTCTACATGGTGCTGAGTTGCAGAGTCTTTCCACTCTCTCTAGCTTTAGTGTGATCCTGTATAGAGAACTTATTGGAAAATAACAGCTTCACTCCCCCAGAAGTACCTGAACACCAGCATCTTTCTAGCTAGTAAACCAATAGCTTTCCATATGGTATCCTATTTAGGATGGCTTCTGCTATGAAGGTGCTAATAGGAAAACTCACATGCACACTCACAAAGGCATAGCGGCAGTTTCTCCAAGCAGAATATACAATTGTGTCAAATTTTGAACGTTTAAGGGGGGAATTTGTTGAGCAGCGAGACCTACAAAGGAGTCAACTAATATTTTAAAGAACAAATGGTCAGGGAAAACCTGGGATTGTTTCCATAATACTATTTCCTGTACTGTAGTGGTGGCTGCACCTTGAGGAGTAACTATTCTTCATGTGGCTCTTTCCTATTCTGCTTCCAAAGTTCTATTCTGATTTCCTACACACTCACTGTATTCCTGATCGCTGATCATGGTTTTTATTGCATATATATCATGCATCAAATTTGTTTTCATCTTTTTTTTGTTTTGTTTTGTTTTATCAGGCATTTCCGAGTGGCCATTAAATCATGTTTGTGAGTATATTGATCCAAAGGAACAGAATTCCTTGCCTGTACTGTAACATGTTAACCTCTTACCTCCATTGGGACTGGCTCATTTAGAAACCGCAGAGCCATACAGGTCACTGTGGCCAATTATGGCCATCCCAGGGTCTCTTCTCTGCTGAAACTCTCTCCACTTCTTAGAATTTTTTACATTTGTTATTAGTGACATCATATATAGGAAACACTAGTTACTATAGTGTAACATGACTCACCACATACTTGTCCCATAGCTTCTTGCATGGGGGACCAATGGAATAATTCCTTCTGCACATTTCAAGAAATATGATGTTTGACTTACAAATGCAGCTTCTCATTACCAACTCAGAAGGTCCAGGAAACTGCTAATCTAAGGTCCTAGGACCAGATCCAGACCCTCGCATTCTTTCCATATGTGCTGGGTCTGGCAGTAGTACGCCCCCTGTCACTTCTCTC
This sequence comes from Limnodynastes dumerilii, assembly GCA_011038615.1. Taxonomy (NCBI): domain Eukaryota; kingdom Metazoa; phylum Chordata; class Amphibia; order Anura; family Limnodynastidae; genus Limnodynastes; species Limnodynastes dumerilii. The sequence continues at coordinate 274,380 of WWET01000867.1, read as the reverse complement.
TGGTAGTTACACTGCCATAAGCCTGCCTTAAGTGAAATGTGCGGATCAGCGGTCTGGATGATTGCTGTTCCGCTTATAAATGTGAAAACCCTCCCACACCGTACAATTGCAAATTGCTTGCCCTACCTACCTTGACGGCAGATGAGAAGCACAGCCTATTTCTACTGAACAAAGTACCGTACAATGCTAGGTACCTTAGTGTTATATTCATACACGAGCGTAACATCTGCAGAGCGCATGCATATATTGTCCACTACCTCATCACTAAATTGCATTCACCAGATCTGACTTTACAAAATATTTGATTGTAGATTAATCTGTCCTGTTCTTTTAGGTTCCAGTGAAGAATGACATGAAATGTGAAGATCACATATTTTTTTTTCTTTATATATGTAAAAGATTTGTATTGTGTACATATGGTAATTATGAATATTTTTAGTAAAATTATTTTTTTGCCAAGATGCTTTCATTTGGTTTGTACTGGATGCTGATGTGTGGAATTGAAAGTGATTAACAAAATAACTTTAAAATTAAGTTAATGAGGGTGTTGGTGCCACCCTTAATCTAATACACAGCCTTTTACATGTACATTACCGTTATCATTGAAACTTAAATAGTAATCTCTATGATCCAGTTTCCTTCATATTTGCCTATGTACATACTGATGACACTGATCAGAAACTTAGCTATGCTGAATCAAATCAGGGGCACTTTGTCATCTGCAATACAAGGTAGTCTAAGTGTGTCTGGCCTGCTCTTGGTGTGTTACTTCCAATTTTGTTCTGCTTTAGCTAGACCCAAATCAGTAGTGAAGCAAACACATTTTCTTTACGGTGCAATTATTATTGTAGGTAGTCATGGTGCTGTACAAAGAAGCATAGTAAAGACATATAAGACAAAATTATTAACAAATTAAAAGACAAGGTGCATTCAAGATCTAAAATCTCCTATATTTTTATTTGAATGAAAGCGGGGAGAACATGGGTGTATGTTTTAAAAGATGCAGCCACTCTTTATGGTTGAGGCAGATGGCAGCAGCATCCAGTTCATAGAATGCAGCTGGCACAGTGAGTGGCAGGATGTAAAGATGGGGGAGGTGGTGGTGGCGGCAATGACATGCATATGTAATGCTTTAGACAGGAGTGAGGGGTTGAGATAAATTTGGGAGTCTCCAGTGTATAGGTAGAAGTTGAAACCAAAAGAGCTGGAATTGTTACCCAGGGAGAAGGTGAAAAGAGGGCCAAGGGCCAAACCATGGGGGAAGCATGTGCTGGTGTGGAGACAGAGATAGGTGTTCCAGGGAAGGGCTATGTCAGGGAGGTTGAAGAAGATCCAGGAGGAAGAAGTCAATGAGGTAGCTGATAAGACTGGCAAAATTGCATCATGTGGTTTTGAGGTGAAAGGGAGATAATTTCAAGAATGAGCATGTTTGAAGGAGGAAAGAAGATGCCAGAAGAAAGGGATAGGTTGAAGAGATGGGCTGGATGGGAGTAAGTGTTGGCGTGGTTGCAGGGAATGTGAGAATGGGGTGAGATGTCGTGTTAAAGACCATCTTAGAGAATAAATCTGAGGCAACATCGTGGGCTGGCTGAGTAATTACATGGCAATTGCTATGTTCTCTGTTGGTTTTCAGACTTAATTTATTTTTAAATAAAATAAAAAAAATGCACATTTCAAAGTAATATATCATAAATCTCCTGGTGTCTTTGTGAGTTGTGTGCTGACTTTTGATCCTTTGTATAATTGATGCACACTACTGCTTGTATCTGAATTAATATTTATGTTGCTCTAGATATGATCTGTACTAGTTAGGGTATAAAACTCTTAGTATGTCTGGAAATGGCCACATGCAATCAAGAAATCCTTAAGCAGGTCATACTGAGCAATCGGCACCATTCAGTTTGTCTGTTAGTGTTTTTTGGATAGCAATGTACTTTAAGATAGTCTACAATCTGGTCAGCCCCATTTCTGTCTGTTGCAAATAAATGCTAGTGTGCAATGCACTGCAGGCTGTTGACCTATTATCCTGATATGTATGGCCAGCTTTTGTTTAATGAAAGTCAAGAGTTGGAACCGCTTTCACATCACCAACTCTGAATAACCTGGGTCTAAAAAAACACCTTTTTAAATGCCAAAAACCCAGGAAATTCCCAGGTCAAACCCTTTCACATCACCGATGAATTTCCTGGGTCTGCCCTGTCTAGTAACTGTCAATCATTGTAGACATGAGCTCTTATTGGCTGCTTCACATGTGCTTTTACAGTGAATGTCATTGTTTTATGGACTTGAAATTAATGCCGAAGTGGCAACATTGATTTTGACATTTGAAATACTGAGTAAAAAAAGGAAAGATTTTATCTGCTTTATTAGTTTAAAAAAAAACCCCAAAACAGTGAATTAAAAATTGTAGCTTCATACCTCTGATCCAGAGTCTCCTTAAATGGACACTAATATTGATAGAAAGGCAATGTGTATAGAAATGTATAGGCAAATAGGTGTAATGAAGCAGGCTACACAATTACATAGCTTATGTATCTGGGTTGTTTGCACTATATGTAATTGTTGAATTTAAAGATTTAAAAAGATCTAAAAAAAAAAACCCCCCCAAAAAGCAGGATTTAAATAACACTGGTAGACATTGACACTGAACTTGATTCAGGCCCCCTATTTTCATACATGTGAGGGGGGGATGTTGCACAGGATGACAAGGCATGCTGGCACTTGTGGTTCTCCAAGCATCATCATGGCCTATACTTTAAAAATGTGTTGGGTTTTTTTTGGGTGATCCAACACTACAAACAGATTTGTTTACTGTTGCTGTAGCAACAGTAGATAAATCTCACCAATCGAGAGGCAATGTGAAAAACCCGGGTTTCAATACAACACTGGACCTTTCACATCACCACCCTTACTGGGTAGGACCCGGGAAAAACACTTCTTTTTACCCGGGTCGAAATCCTGGGTCGACCGGAAGTACCCCTTTCACATAGCCACCGAATACCTGGGATTTTGCAGCGACCCGGGTTTTTTGCGAAAATCCCAGGTATTTGGTGGTGATGTGAAAGGGATATTAGTCCCTTATCTGCTGACAATGTTCCTGGTGATTTTAGTACTTTTAAAAGAAAATAATGCTCCTCTGGCTTAAAGCAGACGCCAGCGTTATATTAATAGAACTCCATTTAGATATATTGAAAAGGTAGTTTGCTGTTCAAAAGTAGAGTAAAAAATGTGTAACAGTCCTTAAATGGGATGTAGCTTATTCATAGACAGCTCTTTAGAGATGAATCAATAGTTGGGAGAATCTTGATTCCTGATATACTAGGAGCCCGTAATGTCCCTTATATATTGCTTGTGTGTAGTGTGTTCCTTGGTCTAAAAACCGTAATAAGAAAAAACCCTGCTTCTCAGCAACAAAATTGTGACGGAACCAATAAACATTTGCAGCTCGCCTACACGTTGCCACTATTTGGAAGCCTACAGGTTTAAAATGGGTTATTTGTACAAAATAAACCAAATCTGCGGATGTCCTAATATTAGAACATTGTGTTTGCCAAATGCCACAAAATATTGGTATTGCGTCTGAGCCGAGTATATGCACAGCCTATGAGTGACAGGTTCTCAAGCAAAGTCCTTATAATCTTTAGGGCTGTATAAACAAGAGTATAGGGCCTGGTTCACACTTAAGAAGCTGCGGCTGAAATGACCTACTGTGCATGCGTAGTAGGTAATTTACGCTATCTACATAGCCAATCGGCATGTAGATAGCGTAGGTGCGGTCTTAAAAGACTGCACGCAGTGATTTCCGTAGAAAGAGGTGGCATTACGCTGGTGTTTTTGATTAGAAATGGGGAAGGTATTTAGATTAGCTGGGGAGGGAGGCAGGGAGGTGCAATGTCTGTATGGATATTGCACAGTTAGATAAGGTAGCACTGTGTCACTCATAAGTGCCATAAGGTACCTAAAAATGGGGGTGGTTTGGGGGCTGGAAGAGTGAGTTAGGTGCGGATCTGCCCCCATCTTACTCACTCTTAAGTGTGAATCAGGTCCATAAAGAGAGTGTCAGATTTGTTCACTTTGTATTAGTTCTTGGAGATGGCTGATATGGGATCCCCTCCTGTACTAGGACCAGTGCTATTTAATATCTTTATCGGTGATATTGTCTGTGGTATTGAGGGTAAAATATGCCTTTTTGCAGATGACACCAAGATATGTAACCGCGTAGACACGCCAGGTGGGGTACAGAAAATGAGGGATGATCTAGGTAGACTGGAGGAATGGTCAAGAGTGTGGCAACTGCA
>WWET01000867.1:253107-269407 GCA_011038615.1 Limnodynastes dumerilii | reverse complement strand
TAGATTCAAAGGAAATGTGTGGAAAAATGACTTCACTGAAAGGGTGATAGATAAATGGAATATTCTCCCATCTGAGGTGGTTGAGGCCAATATAGTAGAACAATTTAAACATGCTTGGGATAAATATAAGGTTATCCTAAATTGAAACCCAAATTGAGGGTAAATAGGGTCTAGGTTCAGTATAGTTTTCAATAAACAAATGGGCAGACTAGATGGGCCATGTGGCTCTTATCTGCCGTTACTTTCTATGTTTCTATGTTTCTCTTCTATGGAGAAAAAACTGAGATTGCAGAAAAGCGTCAGATTTCACTACTTCGGTTTCTGGCTACAAATGGAACCCTAAAGACTGCCACTGATAACGTGGGGCATGAACCGTAAAGACTGCCACTGATAGCGTGGGGCATAAACCGTAAAGACTGCCACTGATAGCGTGGGGCATGAACCGTAAAGACTGCCACTGATAGCGTGGGGCATGAACCGTAAAGACTGCCACTGACAGCGTGGGGCATTAACCTCTGTCATCCCTTTATAGAGAAATATATATTTTGCTCTTATGCTTCTAGATGAATACATTCTAATTCTGGGGACCAGATAGCCTGTTTGTATTCCCATAGAAAGATTTCATAAGGATCATAGGTTAGCAGAATGAAAATAAATAGCATACCCTCCCCTGTTTATAGAAGCTGATCCTGCTCATATGGCAGTTATCCCCCTGTTGTACAAGTACTGTAATGTTCACCATCTCACCTGTAAGTCTGATGTAAAGCTGCTAGACTCATACACTGTTCACAGACCAGCTTGGCCTTGTACTTTCCACATTATTACACATATGTACAGATGGATACGTGTGTGTGTGTGTGTACGTGTGTGTGTACGTGTGTGTGTACGTGTGTGTGTGTGTGTACGTGTGTGTGTGTGTGTGTGTGTGTGTGTTAAAGAGTAGAGTTTTAAGTACATTACCATTGAGAATTAAAATCCATTTGCAGCTATGGTCATACCTTTATTGTCACGAATGTTCAAGATCTAGATTTTCCCTTAGCAAATCTAAATCTGGGACTGTGATATGAGACACCCCACCCCCAGAGAGCCTGTGTGATATGCTGTATACACATGTGCAATGCTTGTGTGAAAGGACATGACACAGATTGTAGAGAAGGAAAGAAAAAGCCTGAATGGGATATCTTATCTGACAGGCAGCATGTCCAGTGTGTGATACAGGTAAGGCTATGGTAGAGGGGCTGATACAGAGTTTGTGTAAAGGCAACACAGGTATGCGTGGACCTAAACAAATCATGTTGCAATAGAGGGGAAATGAATTCACATTTTTCTTGCAAGCAGGGTAAATACTTTGCCTTTGCAGATAGAATTTATATACTGTGTAGCCTTTTCTCAAATCTGTAAAGTTGTACTAGAAAACACCTCCAATCCAATACTGTTCGCATAGTTTAAAAGTACCCCACACACTGTAACATGGCTGTTTGCGCAAAGGTCAATTTTCAAGAGTTTAATTTTGGCTGCACCATTCCTGACTCCATTTCAAAAAAGAAAATCCAGAGCGGGTACATTTCAAATGGCCCATTTTCAGATCGGTACCTGATTAGGGTTAGAAGAGGAACGAGTATGGTTAGGGGGAAGTTATGTCTAGGCTGCAGAAAGATGGTGGTTAGGGTTAATAAAACCTACCTTTCACTGTTCCTCTATTAGAACAGATGGTCCCTATGACTGCACCATTTTCAAAGTGCAGACTGGCAAAAATTGGCGGCAGTTGGCACCTGACTGGCAGAAATCAATCTGTCACAAGATAGATTTTCTAACCAGCAAACCACATACACATGATTTTACGGAGGTGTATACATGCACCTGTTTTACCGTCAAACTTTGCCTCAGACCCATTGCCTACAAGCTGTCCTGTACACACTGGACCGGATTCAGGTGCCCATTTAAATGCTTCCCCCCACCCACTTTCACGTAACTTCTACTGTCCGGATAAAAACCAAGCCCCTCCATATGTATGTCCATAGGTGCAATTCACAAGTGCGTGCCGACAGTACTTATGTGCTTAAATGCTATAATCTGCGTGGCAAAATGTTACTACGTATGCGCAGTTCATACGATCCCAAAAATCCGCACGCAATCTGCCATAAAAACGGATCTGTAAAAACGACCCACTGTCCTGTCATCTTGCCAGGTGTTCATATCAGTATTATTAAATGATTAATTGGACAGTGTATGGGGCATTAGTGATTTATTATTGTGGAGCAGTGAAGAGGGGGAGTTAACATGTAGGGGGAGACTTTTATGGCAGGTAGAGAGTAATCCAATTTTATCCGAGATTTCTGAAGACAAAGCTGTGTGAGTCAGGGAAAGGGAGAGATTGCTCTTCCCACGTTGTTTTCTTTATGGAAATTGAATGTATCATTTGTATTGAGCAAGTGTGTGCATTTAACTCATTCACCACGCATGAGGAAGATGACAGATGGTGCAGTGCTTACCATGCTTATGCATATAACCCTTGAAGCGCTGGACATTGTCTGAGTCTGATCATATTCCTAATGTGACAGGCAGCCTGGGATATTCCCTAGCCTGTTGTGAGGCGATTGTACAGAGCATCCCAGAGATGCTGCTCGGTGGGTAGGTGTGGTAGGGGGAGTGCCCATAGAGATCAATGTCACTGCCTTTTGTTTGCCAGCTGTATCCAGAGAGAGGCAGGGCTTCTGCTCTATAGCCATAAACCAGGAGATAACATGGGCTTCCCAACCTGCAGGAGATAACATTCCCATCCATTGCAGTGATTAAAGGTATGTCCATGTCCTTTCATTATTTTAGAATATAGCTTGTAGAGGAGAGGCAGCCTGCTGCAAATACTGGCAGTGTGCACCAGCCATTTCATGCAGGATGCTTTTGTATAATTCCTTTGCAGATTTGACAGTCGCCAGTACAGTCATCTAGGCTTAATCTAAGCAGTTGTGGCATTTTTTTTTACACAGTGGTGTGGCAGGTGGGTGTATAGGTTTCCTTTGACGTGTACATTTTGTTATGTACAGAGTAGATGTGACAGCAGAGGAATAAAGCATCCTGCTGTGATTCTTTTCATTGCTGCTGTTCTGCCAGTAGCCACAGGGGAGCATTCAGGCTGCAGAAGGATTTGCTATAACAATAATATAGATTTTATGTTAAAAGTAATGATGAAAATGAGGAATAATTAGAAGATGTCCAGCGGGCATCATATGCTGTCTGTGAGGAGTGGCTGTTTTAATTCATGACACTGCAGTACAAGAGTAAGGATGGATATAAGGGGCGCTTGTCCTTGTGTGCCATAATGTCTGGTATTTTGGGGGTACCTACAAGGCTGAGCATGCATCGCTGAATGAGGATACTTTTTGCATTTCTAGCTTTATTTCATTTTAGTTGCCAGATGTGTGGAATCCTTGTGCAGACCTGTAAAATATCACGGTCCTGGGATTCATATCGGAGGAAGTTATATTCCAAAGATGTTTTATTTTATTTTTTTTAAACATGGGTGTGACCTTAAGTGTTTGCCAGCTGTGCACCAAGTATTTGCTGTAACCCGGGGTGTGTCTGTATCCTGGCTGTGGTCTCGGCATCGAGTTTGAGGGGGGGCAGTAAAATAATGGTGATGCCAACTTTTATTCATATATTAAAATGAGAATATCTGCCTTTTAAGTGCACTCTTTATGTAAATATTGTACGGTAACTTATATGAAGGATGAGTAGGGGGACCCGGCAGAAGAATGGCCAAACACACTCCTGGTTAAAACCATATACTATTAAGGGAGTGACCAATGCGCTTTAAATGATTAACTTATTTGTGAGTCACAAGTTTATACATTACACAATGGTATAAGGTGGTTCTGATGGTCACCTGTTGTACTTTGAGCTTTTAAATCTCTTTAACCTGTTAGCTGCTGAAAGCACATTAGTATGCTTACTGATCACCTTTCCACCCTGGGGCTATTTAGTATATATAAGTATCTTGTTTTTGGGGTTTTTTCTGGTTGCATATAAGATGCTGATCAATGTAGCGGGTATCTGCACTCCTCCAATACACTGTGCTGCCACTGATAATGAGGTAATCCTGTCAAGAGGGTACCACTCATGTTTCTTTTCTTAAAGTTGTTTTATTATAACTGTAGACTGGATCAAGACTTAAGAAAGGGGGCATTTTCCATTCGCTAGGATCACAAAATGCGGACGCTTGTATGCGGTCCTTAAACCACAACACAAATCATGCTAAAGGGCAGTGGTCAACTTCAGTGTCCACACCCATTCTGATTGGGGTGTGTATAGAATAGGTCTTGGATATGTGAGTCTGCAAACACTGCAACAGCTCTGATTATGAGCTAGACTTTTGCTGTATATTCTCTCTGGACCAGATCCTGATGTAGGAGCATAGTGCGGATATATGGAGGTGTTTCCAATGTCCGCCCGCTGTTAAGTACATGATTGGAAAGAGCACTGCCACACTCACATACAGAATTCTGGACACTAACATGTTTAGAACCCTATCTTAACTTGTCCGGACATAAGTCTAAACATGTGGACAAGCTAATCGTACGCAAGAGCCAAACCCAACCCTTATTATACAAGATAAATATTAAGTTTAATCTATGCACGGAGGTCTGACATGACCCTATTATGGAAGTTTAATGCGTACAGTAACCAGCTCTACGTCTAGGGCTTCCATGCATAATCACAGTATGGTACAGTTGGGAACTGGCTGGGAAATCGATTGCTTCTGCTTCACAGAGTAATCGGTCCATGGAAGAGAGAAGATACAGCAGCGAATGGTGAATATTAATGCGACCCTTACCCTAATCCTAACCCTCCCCATCCATTACCCTAACCCTCCCTTCCCGCCAGCCTGACCCTAAGACTCCCTTGTCTGCAGCCTAACCTTAAGACTCTTTTTCCCACAGCCTGACCCTAAAACTCCCCATAGACTTCCCTGTAATACTCACCTGTCTGGTGGGTCTTCGGCGGTGGTTTCAGAATAAATTGGCATACTTACCCATTCATTAATAAAATCTTTTAGTTAGTGCAATTTTCAAAATAGAGACAGACGAAAATTATCTTTCGGTTGTCTCTATTTCGGAAACAGCATTTTCGAGGTGGCGACTGCATCCCAGTTCATATGCATCACATTCCAGTGATTTTAATTAGATGGCAGGGATAAAACAGGGATTTCTTGGCAAAAGCCATGAAGCAAGGTTTTACAACAGTCAGATATAGATTTATAATTAGCAGCAAAGCAAAAAAAGCATATTTTGCACCTTTACAAAAGCATTTCCGCAAAGTGGGCAGTTTTGAAATGTGAACAGATTGGAAGGGGACATGCCCCATCTTAATTCCTAATCTCGGTGTTAAAATAATGCTTGCTTGTAATTGCTTGCTGTATGCGTATGCAAAAAAATGTTGTCCCGCTTGCATTGCCCAGAAGCAAGTTTGCTTTGCTCTGAACAAAAATTACCTTCAGTGCACAGTGTACCTACAGACTTCTTCTATAATAGTTTCTTTCCACAATCCTGTCCTGCAGTGTAAACCAATATACGTCCTGTAAAGGAACAATGAGAAGGAAACAGTATTAATCAATGGAAAAGTATTACCATTTTGATTGGATAAATAAAAAGTGTTCAAAATTCTTAGCATATGATATCATGTAATTAAGGTTTTACATGACTAATACATGAATTAGTAGGCACAGAAGGGTATATTTGTATAATATTCCTGTTGCCCATTATCATTGTATCAAACTGGATACATACTACATCAAATTTTACCCATGATTTGAAGGCTTGGGGCCAGATTCAATTAGCTTTGCAGCGGCGTATTTTGCGGTGCAAAGCTAATTCCGCAAACTCTTTTTGGGTGACTTTTATGCTCACCCCATAGAGGTGCCTATTTTTCATACCGTATATGACGGGAAAAAGCACAGCGTGTACTTTGTCCATTATCCCACATGTTTATTCATGCGATCACACTACTGTCACAAAATAGAGGTAGGAAGTGGCTGCACAGAGAAAATAAATCATTTCACAGCAGTATATATAATACTTAATTTAACCAGTTAGTTAGTACCCTAGGAGATGAATGCTCTTTTTTCTATAATGGGTGCAAGGAAATGGCATAGGCAAAGAACAATGGAGAGAAATAATAATGGGGGACCAGGAGGTAACCCCAAAAGGGCCATAGATACTCCTGCACACCATATAATTAAAACATGACTTTTATTAAATACTATTAAAAAAGGAGAAAAATCTCTAACACAGGGCCCATAGAGAATTAATTGACAAAAACATATATATATATATTAAAGCACTGGATGTGTGCATTTATTAAGTGTCTAATGGAGGAAGACCAGGCCACATAAAGAATATAAATATTGTATCCAATGCGGGTATGTGCGCACATATATATAGGCGAGGGATTCCTCCAAATAAGTCAAACCAACGCTGAACACTTCAAGCGCTGATTGCACCTGAGTAGGTGTTAGCCAGCGAAAAAATATGTGGTAGTGATATTAAAAAATAATTAAACATACGTCTAAATGACAGCAATAGGTTTTGAACACTGTGGATCATACAAGTCCCTCGACGCATGCCACTCCAGAGTCACATGCGGGAAGTGTTAGATCTAGTCCTGATAATTCCACAAATGGAGCAAATAGTGTGGCATAGAAAAACTTACCCTTACTCAAAAAATAAAAAGGTGCCGTGACCCGGACACTACTGTCACATCTGGGATTTTTCTCTCCCATAACCCTCTGCTGAAATGATCGTAATATTGTAGATTTAATTATCCAAGTTCACAAAGGCGTGCCACTTAAAAAAAACTATATGCAGGATGGTTGGAGAGACAGCCATGAGGGCATACATCGTTGAGTAGTAAAATTAGGAATTGCAGTGTGCTTTGGAACAATTTAACATGATCGAGGGAGCATACACACTAATACGATATCATGCCAAGCTCTCGTTTTTCTTGTGAACGGCACAGTAATCGTGTGAAAATGATGTAGTGTGTACCCAGCTTAAGTAGAGTGTATAGGGTATTCATTCTGCTATTATTGGAACAATCGGATGTTATAAGTATCATTATTTAAGGAAGAAACTAAGAAGGTTGTCACAGAAGTCAAGATTTCCAAAATATTTTGTATCCATGCCTCAGTCCTGAGATACGCCTTTTATTAGTAATTTATTATAGATGTTATTAAAAGTGTATAACGGTAAGCATTAAAAGGTTTTTGAGTCATGCATTACATAGGTCATTTCAATTCCTACAGTGCACTGTCTATTTGAGTGTTTGTATAAAGCTTTTATGTAGGAAGTAGTGACTATTATAGAATGTCAAATATTGTTGTGTTTATCATCCATGGAAGCTATCTTGACCTATTATAGTACATTCTATGGTGGAGGGGGGTTCTGGCACTACGGTGAAAGCACACTCATGTTTCCTATATACAGTTTTTAAGAAAATGACCAATATGTTTCAGTGATAAACTTGTGTATCACAAGATTTTACCATTTCATAGAATTATATGTTTAATTTTGTTCCTTGTTCTCCAGTTCTTGTTTTATTAAATCCTGTATTGTATTGGCAGGTCACCTCGTATGTATGCACCTCCAGCATTTCTGTGCTTTCACCCCATACAAGTAAATAGATTGGATTTAAAAAAATCAAAACAAAAAAAATCCTTTTATTTAAACCATACATCGGGGTTGCCGACGCTCCCGGTATATCCTAGAGACTCCTGAAAAGGCAGTTATCCCGGTATCCTGGGAGAGCAGGCAAATGTCCACTTGATAACTTAATGTTCATCATCAAGCCCTGCCCACACCCAGGAACACTGTAAATAGCAGTGACTGTGGACAGGGGATGGGGCTTCAGGATGTGATTTGCATAAATCACAGCATTAAGCCCCACCCCCATACTGGCATCTTTTTCTTCCCTCCAAGATCACTGGGAGGGAAGAAATAGAATGTCGCCAACCCTGCCTTACATGCTGGAATACCGATAAGTGGGCATTTGCTGTATATGGTACATATCGTTGGAGATAAGTAGTTTTGTGACCTTTCCATGGTAATTGTTACTTTGGTTGATTGTGACTAGAATTGCTCTAATTTTTCTGCTGTGTTCTGTAATAGTCAAATCTTGGGTTAAAGGACATATTTCACCCAGCAATGGTTGGCTCAGTGTGATACATTGTCCATTATCCCACATGCTTCACCATCTTGTCACCTACCTACAAGGCCTTGATTGCCAAGTGCCCCATGTATGTCATTGCAGTTGGCAAAGCATTGCATACTGTATAAATCACCATTCGGTCTGACTCACTTGAGCTATTTTAGGTCCACGCCTCTGATCTTCCCACGCAGCTGTGTGAATTCAGATCTGCCAGCTCTCCCTGATTATCTGAATCTCGCTGTTGTAGGGAAGGATCACATTTTAATAGGAAAGATAACACATGAATCTTAAAATAAAAGGAAAGATGTTGGGTTCCTATTATTTTTAAATGTGTGTTTCAAGTCCATCTCTGTATGATGCAAATTGTTTAGAATTGTTCTCTTTGTTTTTACTATACATTTTACGTGCTGCAGCTACTGTGTGAATCATCTAACACTTCCCCTTTACTAGAGGCTTCCATATTTCCTCTATACAGGGGTACCACGATCCTCAGGTTCACTAACCGTGCATCTGTCTCCTCATAATCACAAGTGATATAGGTCCGGATTCACAGTTACGTAGTTGTCGTCCTATGTACATTGTTTTAAAAATTACCATTTCTGTACGTAGATTGCGTAAGTGCGGTCTTTAGCCGAAAACTATGTAACTGATTCCAGACCATAATGAGTAGCACCAGAGGATCTTTTCACACGTGTCAGCAGTAATGAACACACATGTGCTCCAGCAAGGAGACCTGGAACACATGCACCTAAGGACCAGGGGCTGACTGGCACGTTTTAGCCTTGGGGTATTGCTTAATATAGGATCGTAAGTAAGGTCTTAACTAGTCTTTAGTGTAACATACTCACCCACCATGTGCACCCGCCATCATAAAGGATTCAGCTGAATCCTGGATCAGGGGTATCCAGATCCATGCTGGAAAGTTTCAGCTAATGCATGTGCAATGCAGCCGCACACAGACTGGACCTGAGGTGCTCTTAGCAATGTGCAAGGTCCTGGGTAGGAGACTTCCAATGGATACTATCTTCAAATGTGGTTACGCAAATATAATATAGACCAATGTTTTTGGTGTAGCACATTCGCAAAAAATATTTCGCCTTTTAAGTTATTTGTTTGTGACATTTCAACTAAATCAAGTAAAAGTTAAGGATTATTCTATAAAATTCTTTGTTTTGGGGCTATGTAACTAAGGAAGTCTTGTTAAAGATGACAAAATTACTGGATATCTGCATGTATTTAAAAAAAAATAGTAAGTGCGTGTGCACCTAAAATCAGTCCCCTTTTAGTTCTCTCTTGCACCTTTTCAGTCTACGTTATAATTGGACTGTTGGTAGCACCTATGCTCCCCATTGTTTTAACTAATTCACGTTTAAAGGGGACATATTAAGAATATGGAATAAACCAGATATTCAAGAAAATCCTATTGAACTATAGTGATTTGAATTACTTGACTGTAATCTATATAGAGACGGAACTAGCGAACCATGGACCCAGGTGCAAAAATATGCTTTGGGCCCCTATGGTTTACTGGTTTTCTTTGTATAGGTTTATTATTTGTGTAATAACTATGTGGAAATAATATAATAAAAATAGGTACCAATAGCCTATTAAAATATTGCTACCTATATTTATTATATTATTCCCAATTTTTATTATATTATTTGTAATGAATGCTGGAGTTATAGGCAGATATTAAACTATCAGGGAGGGTGCTGCAGATGTCACTCTCCCTGGCAGGAATATAATAAACAAAATGAATTGGAAGAAATGACTAATAAACTGTAAAAGAAAACAGACTAAGCTGTATTACCTGCACTCATCCTGCAAGAGGAGCAAAGTTTTAGTGCTCTGTTGATCTGCTGCTGTGATTTTCTCTTTACACAGTCACTTTGGGTCACATGGAGCACAGGAGTGCGAATGCCAATGTAACGTTATGATATTGTGTGGGGTGCTCTGCGGGAACACAGTGCAAACACATTTTTAATAAAAGTGGGGTTTTCAATGCTTGTGGGATATATTAGGGGTCTGGATATGGCACATACTATAGATAGATAAATAGATAATGGATGGGAATGGCGCACTATATACAGTATATAGTGTGCCATTCTACGACCCATAATATAACCCACATGTACTTTATACTGTGCCATTCCTACACCCATAATATACCATACCCATAATATACTTAATACTGTGCCATTCCCATGCCACTAAAATACCCTACATATATTAGAGCATGTTCTATTCCCAGACCGATAATATACCCCACATGTACTTTGTATAGTGTGCCATGTCCAGGCACCTTAATATACCCCGCATGTAATACATGTGGAGTTTATTAGGGGTTTAGAGATGGCAACATATAAAATTTTATATGTTGCCATCTCTAAACCCCTAATAAACTCCACATGTATTACATGCGGGGTATATTAAGGTGCCTGGACATGGCACACTATACAAAGTACATGTGGGGTATATTAGGGTTTCCAGGAAAGGCACATAATATAATATAATATATGATGGGGTATACTAGGAGTTTAGGAATTATACTCACTGGGCCCGATTCAATTAGCCTTGCACCCGTGTATTTTGCGGTGCGAAGCTAACTGTGCAAATTCTTTTTCTGATTTCTATTCGCACCTCATAGGGCCTGATTCAATTAGCATCGCACTCGTGTATTTTGTGGTGCGATGCTGTTTGTGCAAATTTTTTTTCTATTTTTATACGCGCCTCATAGAGGTGCACATAAAAAAATCGGCTACCATAATAGACAGGACAATGTGCAGCACAAACATTTTTCCATCTCTCGCGGGCTGCGATTCTAATTGAATCAGGCCTATAGACACGCATAAAATTCAGCTACCGTAATAGACAGGAAAAAGTGCACCGCAAACGTTTTCAAGTCTATCGCGGACCATGAACCTAATTGAATCAGGCCCTATGTATGTATTTATACACATATTTATGTATATATCTGTATATGCAAGAGACATGAAGAGAAATATGTAACAGAAAATGGTTATGGGATCAGGATGTGCCTTAGTGAAGTACAATATCAGGACCATAGTGTGGGTGGAGAAAGTGATAGTGTTGAAGAATTTGAGACCCATTACGGACACTTTAGCCCAGATCCAGAACCCTGCATGCTTTATGTGCGTGTTGGGATTCGTAGTGGGGAGTGCGCACCCCCTGCACTCCCCACAGACTAGTAAAGATTTCTACCTTAACTTTTATGACTAGGTCTGCAGACCTAGTCTTAATGGGGCTTCACCCACCCCCGACACCTCATTTACATGGCTATCCCTGCCTATATGGCAGAGATACAGCCATCGTAACTGAAGGGTCTGCCCCATCATCGTAAGTACTAATGTACATAACTGATGCATGCGCAGATGTTCCCTGACAAGGGACTTACAGAAATGACTTGCGCAAGTCCTCTGTCGGCCAGAGTTGAGGATCCGGCCCATTCTTGGCAAAATGTCATTGACCTTACCAAAATGTCACCAACCTTTCACCATTGACACGGTGAATAATTTAGTAGGTGTCCACACACACACAAGACCTATTTTTATGTCTTTAAATGTTGTTACCACCTAATATATAAATGATTTAATATGTTTTATATTAGCATACCTCTATATGTAAATCTCAATAGAGAAAATTCTATTGGGTTATTTTGTCCTTACTGACCTGCAATTTTATTGACTGAAACTTAAGAATCAATAGACATACATTGTAAATAATACTCTGAGAGCATTATAATCTAATATTCATATGATATGCAATATCCATTTAAAACACCCTTTAAAGCCAAACCCTATCTGTTGTTAATGGTGGCAGAGTGCCAGGACTTGGCTTCTGTGGGGTGGACCATCTTTCTGGGAAAGCTGATGATATATTTCAATAAAGTAACAATCATAGTGCAGATTTTGTCATCCTGTATGCATGGAAGATTGCATCTTCATGTCTCTATAGGACAGGGTTAACTCATCTACTATATTGTGCAACTGGCAGGATGACAGTAGGAACTGGCAGAGTTATTCATTTTCACTTGTATTCAGCGCCTGGTCCAATCACAGAACATCCATTTTTCAACAATCATTGAGAGTCCAATGTGGAAGTCTGCTCCAATCCTGTAATTATATGTCTGAGTTACAGAAACAATACGCTTGTTAGAATATGTACACACACTCATTGTGAAGACATCTAGATGTCTCACAACAGTTACAGCTTAATACGATTGCCCTCATTGGTTATTATTATTATTCATGCTTATTTATATAGCACCACAAATTGGCCACAGCGCTAGCGCTATACAGAATGGTTTAGAGATGAGTACCTATAATTAATATGTCCCTGGTGGTGGGAAGATAGATATATATGTACAGAGATAGATAAATACAGAGATTGATAGATCTACATTGAGGGCAAGAGAGGTCTGGTAGACCACATCCCTCTCTCGAGATTTCAGCAGTTATGCTGCCAAACATACCTTGTGTTCGGGGGTGGCCCAGACTAGAATTTACATCCCCCACCCATCCCCTGCCCACCTTATGTTATTTAGGCTGTTGGAGTGGATGGGCTGCCTCATTGGGCGAATCTCCTAGCGTAGAAAACTAAGTTCCATATGCCTGGACATCCATATTTTAACATCTGGCAAATGCATGCTTAGATATTACCATTAAGCTTACTTATGCAGGAGCTTAACCAGCGGGGTCTGAAACTGGCCAAGAGAGATGCCTCTAAAGCTCTCCTCTACAATGTCTTTTGTATCCTGATAATTATTTTCTCCTGTGTGTTATGGCAGGGGGTCTTTTCTGCACAATATCCTTCCACAAGACAGGGCTATAACCTTTGTTTTGAACATAGACACTGCTTTCAGCACTCTGGACAGCTCACCAGATTTATAGCCTTGTCTCTGAATGAATAAACATGAACTGTCCTGGTTGCTATAGCCTAAGCTTGTCTAAATGAAACTGTGCCACTGGGCATAGAGGGGAGTTAACATACCAGCCAGGTAAGCAAACTCTCATAAGTTATAATGAGGGATTTGTATATGAATAATAGTAGAAATGAATGTTTGTATGTAATAGCATATAACATCTGCTCTATCTTTTCTATTTTATTATCTTGCATTACAAATATTGTCACAGAAACGCAAATCAAGTAGCGAGTCAAGTGACTATAAAAAGACATTTTAAATTGTGTGATTGATGTTCCAATTCTTCACATGTCTTCTTTCACAGAATCTATCAATATCACTATAATTGTAAGATATACATTTTCTGTGAGAGCAAGGCCTGTTACAAATAGATTGCAGTAGTAGGGAGCATCAAACTATTAACGGTGACCAGTTTGTGTATGTTGGTGTACAATACTATAATGGTACCATGGTATGTTACAAGGTCACGCATTTGGGACCCTATCCAGTCCCCCTCACGCTTTCCATAGGTGCGGGGGGTCTGTCAGTACGCACGGGAGAGGAGAGTGAACTCCCCCTGTCACTACCTTCTCTTGTGCAGATGTTTGTGTGATTTGTGGGTGATCCCTAATATCACACAGACGGCCTCTAGTCTTACTTATATGGAATGTTCACATAACACTAGACTCTACACACAATGTAACTCATATGAAGCTCAAGTTTATTTAAAAAAAAAAAACTATCTAAGAGGTTTTCCGCGGCTACTCCAGATCCATTGGGAAAAACTACATTTTGTTTGGCATAGAAAAGGGTTCTACACTAATATTATGCACACAATGAAACTCTACAGGAATATAGATGTGGGTTATGTGCCTTCCTTACGGGAAATAGAATCTTATATTATGTGTTTGAGCCACAGTATTACTAAGAATGTGCTTTTAAGAGACTGGAAGGAATTTTCCCCCACTGTTAATGAGACTGCTGAAGATTTATACTATTCTCCTTGTTTATCCTATTTTGCTTCTTCTTGATCAACACAGAATGTAGAGAGAGAAGACTGAAAAACATGCAAGAGAGTAACACACACAACAAATAATTTTGTAACTGAAATCTTAAGTCTGAAGACTGGTGCTAATACAAATATCACCTGTAACAAGAAAAAGTGCCCCAGTACACTGCTATTAACCAGTAGGTAACCTGCCATTCTATCTGTCAAATACAATGCAGAAACATTAGTTAAACAGTTGCAAATATATGATAAGCCACATTCAAGGCATTTCTGTTAGGTGCTCCTAATGGTAAACAGCAAGAGTCTCTATATTGAGTCATATAACGTGTGTTTTTATATTAAGAGCTAACTCACCTTGGGAGACGCCCCTTAAAGCCTTTCAAAATAGCTTCTGTGAACCAAAGGCCATTGTCAAGGCTTTTCTGAGGTGGGCCTAACTCTAAACACTGAGGGACCCAGCAGTTATCCACAGTTATTTTGGAGGCTTGAAAGTGGCTGGTGGCTTATCATGTACGGTATTTGCAAATGTGTGTAACTAATGTTGATTTCTAGCAAGTCAAATTTAATCCGTCATGAAGAGTATTATAGTTAAAAAGCTGATATTTCCTAGCCTAAGTCTAAGTAACAGTGTAAAAGTGGAGCTGGTCACTATCTGTGTGCAATAAGCAAAGTATTCCCACTGCATGCATAGAATAATATTAATATGGCTGCACTAAAATCAACATGGTTTTGCCCAGGTGTAACTTTCCTCTTATTTTCTGCGAATCTGGTCGCCTTTCAAACACCTGTTTGGATTAACCTATAAATTGATTAAAACAGCCACCATTTTCTGTCATTTAGATGATCACTTACATTAAATCATTCTGTAATAATTGCAGGATAAAGATACAAACATGTTGGTTTGGTATCTTATGTGATGTTATGTAATTAACAATATTTTTTGCACAGGAAGGGGTTATTATTTCTCTTCCTTCTCGTCACAACCTCCCCGGTGCCCCGGCATTGTTCAAACATCAGTGTGTCTTATTTAATCACAGACATGTTTATAATCCTCTGTACAGAAGCTGCATCTTTCCTGATGGTTACAGCGTCTACCTAGCAACGGTGGAAGCTCGCTTTCTGTCTTGGCAACAGCCATGGTGTTACAGCTGCTAATGGGCTGTGGAAGGGACAGTACAGCCTTCCTCCCGCTGCTTCTCTGTTGTTGAATGACACATTGCTAGCTATTAATTACACTCTCCACATAATGAGTACCAGCCCTCAGATACAAGAGTTGCAAGCAAATCCCAAATGCTATGCTAAGTTAATAGGAGTGGGTTTAAATCTGACATATTTACATTGTCTTTGTGTCTACAGCCCCCATCTTTTGTAATAAAAAAAACAGTGTAATGAAAGGTTATTATTGTGTGTATTCCCTATTGTAAATATATGGATTTTATACAGTTTCTATACTGTACGGCCCCCTCTTTTAGAAGCTTGGGAACTGATCCTCACCTCCTTGTATTTATTGAACGCACAAAGGTCTAGCAGCCCGCACAGTGGAGAGGAGTGAACTGACCATACATGACTTACTCTCATGAGGAAGCCTTAAGTCACCCATGTGGATCAATGATCTGCTGATCCACACAAACCACTAAAGCCCTCCCCTCATATACAATTTAAATGCTCCCTGCCGCTCCCACCTTCCAGAGTTTAGTCAGACGAAAGGAATGCGCCGCCCTGTCAGACGGATCTCCTGGCAAAGATAATGTTCCTTACACCTGAAAATCCGTCCATCCAGAGTGCTTGTCATGTTTAAATCGGGGGTCGGAACTTTTTCTTTTTTCTTCTTCTGGCACTATCGTCAGGCATAAAAGGGACTGGGGGCATATGAAAAACTGGGGGCATGACTGTAGCCATTAGGTAAGTATTTGCTCATAAGAAAAAATAAAACCAGTACATATGAAAGAACAGTTTGAGTAATAGTCCTGGGGTTTAGGTGCAGCGGTGCCAGTGGGAATCACTGCTGAGAAATGCCATTTTAGAAATAGAGACAACCAAAAGCTAATTTTTGTCTGTCTCTATTTCGAAAAGAGTGTTATTTTGTTAGGGTTAGGCTGCGGGGAGGGGAGTCTTAGGGTCAGGCTGCGGGGAGGGAGTCTTAGGGTCAGGCTGCGGGGAGGGAGTCTTAG
>WWET01000867.1:211824-238096 GCA_011038615.1 Limnodynastes dumerilii | reverse complement strand
ATGCAGGGATATATCTTTGAATTGCTTACTGCACACAGATACTGACCAGCTTTACTATCACACTGTTATTTACACTTGGGATAGGAAACATCACATCTAAACTCGACTGTATGCAAGAGATGAAATATGACTCCCCCTGCAATCAACATGGTTTAGCCCAGGAGTAACTAAGTTCAAGCACTTACTTAAGTCTGGATCCAGCCCAATCTGTGTTTAACTTCACCTGAAATGCAAGATAGTTTTGCTCTGGCGTAAAGTTCCACCTGTTCTCATATTTTTATTTACTCTGTATATGGTTAGTTTTTCCTTTGTTAAAAAAGGGTGTAAAGGAGTCTTTGGGAAGAATTTTATATTCCATTGTTTTTTTTTTCACTTAGGACCTGATCCAGAAAATGCACGGAGGCATGTAAGTCCTTGTCACTCCCATCTCACGTGCAGAGTTCTGGACGCTTACATGTCCAGGACCCTACCATAAAATCTCTCCACATATCTGCATCTGTCTGCCACCCACTTACCTTTGTCTGCATGCCTTCCCTCGCCCCCCGTGCAGGGATAAGGCATGCAGATGTTTTGTAACGCCCCCACACACAGAACTCCTATCATACGGAACAGAGTTCCATACGATAGGAGTTTCATTGCGGAATATCTGGTGCGTGCATATGTACTGCCAGAAAATCAGTCGACTTCTGCAAGCAACTTATTAGCTAAGGATCAGGTCCTTTAAGTTTTTAACTTGTTTAAATTTTCCCATTGTAGCACAACAGTCTGAACCTCTGCTTGTAATACATGGGTAGTGTGTGTGTGTGTTCTGAGCCACTGGTGCTTTATTCTCAGCTATAATTTTAGCTTATATACTATACATTCAGAGAATGCTGCGGATATGGGACGTTGTAATGCCAGTTTACTGGGAGTTTTTGTCACCATGGATACTACAGATGAAAGGTCAGTCTGTGGTACCAGTAAATTAGGTGATGGTCATCCTGCCTGATCAGGCTCTAGTTGAAGTCTCATTGGGTCATATATGAGCATGCTGTAACTTTACTCCACTTTTTCATGTCTTAGTTATAATGGAATTTATATTCCCTTAATGTAAGATACAAAATTCAGCTTAACCCTATAATAATATTGCACATGATTTTTTTTCCAAAACTAATACCAAACCAGGATTATCCATAATTCAGCAGATGCAGTCGTCATGTTATCACTGTGCAGGTCAGGAAACCATGATACATACAGAACATGGGAAAGCTTGTATCTTCACAGTGCAATGTCTCTCCACCAGCTACACATGCCACAACCTCAGCAGATACCCCTACATAACATCCATGGGCTACATGCTCCATAGATGTAAAACTTTCACCGCTCACAAAAATCCTGACACCTGTTAGGAATATGTTGTAACCTAATAATGATTATTATAACAAGCAATTAAAAAAAGAAAAGAAAATACTGTCAATGTTTTTTGGGTTTATTACCACCATATCTATCCTACAAAGGGTTATTTTCTCGTTCCCCTCGGCAGACAGCACATTCAGCACAGCTCATAACCTGGTGCCAGTTACTCAGCGTTAGATTTATAGTATAATTTTGATGTGCTGAGCCGTGCATTTTAATGGCATGTGGCTGTGCAGTTCTAGGACAACAGACTAATCTGACAGCACTAATCCTCCCCGCAGACCATTCCGATGGAGCAGGGAGGGTGGACTCATCATCATTGTGCTAAGTGCTTGGACCAGAAAGGACCAAAGTGATGTGCAGAGATGTAATGTGCTGGGAGGACTGTCAATATCAATTGCAGCAGTGAAAGTATGCTCTTTAATTACTGGTAGAGTGTATTGTTGAACATACAGGGGCCTATCCAGAGGTCAGCTGACGTGGCGTATCACAGTACATGCACAGAACAGAAGTATACGCAATTACGGCCTATTCAGACCACACGCAACTCACGCCGCAGTGGCTTGAGTTCTGAGAGGGAATGTTGAGGGAAGGTAGAAGAGGAGGCACTTTAGAGATGTCCTTCTCCAAGTAACCTATAGCGGGTCCTCAACCAGTAGTACATGTGCTACTGGTGGTATGTAGGGCAACTTGGCAGCTTTATAAGGAGCTGCAGCACCCAGAAACATTTGTATTTTACCATGAGTGATACCAGATGGCACTCAATCTCTTTAGGGATGGGTAGGGTCCTGTTCTCATAAGTCTGTATGTGTGAGGGAAGAGACTTCCCCTTGTGCAGATGGAGTATGAATGCAGCAAGGATCTAGCATGGGATCTCTTTTTCTGCTGCAATTGGTGCGCCAAGTTCAGCAGAAATTTGGATCCGGGTCAGTGGTCTATAGTGGATTACGTGGACTATGTGTAGTAGCCTGAAGACGTGGCTCAGTGAGTAGCACTTGTTCCTCACAGCACTGAGTTCGATTCCTGGACTAGGTCTTATATGTGTGTAGTTTGTATGTTTTCCCCGTGTCTCCGGGTGTTTCCCTTCAACACGTCAAAAACAGACTGGTAGGTTAACTGACTGCTGACTAAATTAACTCTAGTGTTTGTGTGTGTGTGTGTGTACGGGATCTTAGTATGTAGCTCCAGTAGAGACAGGGACTGATGTGAATGTCTAATGTTCTGTGTAAAGCGCTATATAATAAGCATTAATAATATTAATGATGATAATAATCATTTATTCAGGGACCACAGCTGTAAATAGGTAGACACTTATTGTTGAACGCCTATTGTTCAGGTAACTTAGGTGGAGGATTGCTTTGTAATTATATAGTTAGAAATATTAGCCTTCAGAGTTACCATAACAGGTGTATGGCCTGCAGCCAGGTTATCTGTGGCTTCATTCTATTGCTATGTCAGTGCAGCTTTACCGCCAGGTGTAGACCCATGTACACAGCACCCCGGCCACACATCAAGGACAACCTTTAATCCCCCTTACGTTTGCAGAAACTTCTCACCTAACGCTAGACCCTCGTCAGTTACATCCTTATCTATTCCTAGCATCCAGATTACAAGTTACAATCACTTTCTTACATGTAAGTCTCATTAACAGATAATCACTTTAATGGTTTTACACGTCACAGTTTGCAGTTGCACGCTATTATGATGAGAATTTATACCAGGAGGGCAGTTTTACTTGCACAGGGCTGAATGAAATGGTAGTCAATCTATATAAAACCTGCTTGAGATAATAATATATTAGTTACATGAACTTTAGAGTTGTCCTGCTCCCAGTCACTTATAGCATGGGTTCTCACCCAGTGGTACTTGGGGAGGGGTATAAGGAGCTACAGCACCCGGAAACATTTGTATTTTTACCATGATACCAGATGGCACAGGGGATATTTATTAATATAATGAATGGCATATGTGAAAAATACATGTGAAAAATCATTGGAAGAATGTTATAAATATATGGGGGGTATTTCATAATAATGTAAACATACAAGAGGGATTGAACACAGGCCTTAGAAAATATGTAGAAGAACTAAGAAGCTGATGTGCTAATAATTCACCGAAGAGGGTGAAGTCATGCTGCGCTTCTTGGAGTGTGGCGACAACATCACTGAGCAGGAGTCTCTCCTGGGCTCAGTGATGGAGTCTCTCCTGGGCTCAGTGATGGAGTCTCTCCTGGGCTCAGTGATGGAGTCTCTCCTGGGCTCAGTAATGGGAGTCTCTCCTGGGCTCAGTAATGGGAGTCTCTCCTGGGCTCAGTGATGGAGTCTTTCCTGGGCTCAGTGATGGAGTCTCAGCTGGGCTCAGTGATGGAGTCTCTCCTGGGCTCAGTAATGGGAGTCTCTCCTGGGCTCGGTAATGGGAGTCTCTCCTGGGCTCAGTAATGGGAGTCTCTCCTGTGCTCAGCGATGGAGTCTCCTGGTGGAGTTGCCCTGAGTCTGTAGCAGGTGCCACTCTGATCAAGGGTTAGCTATTGGCCTTGTTTACAATGAATGTTTAACATATGTGGTTGTGGTCATTTTGCTTAAATGTATCTGAGGCTTCTAATTTATTACACCGCTGACAGTGGAAAAGGACCAGAACCATTTAGTAGTTAACATTTTCCCATATGGATTTATTATTTTCATGTTTCTCATCTTGTCCATAATATAAATAATCCTATGTAATAACAGACATTCTTATCCACAGAACTGATGTGTGGCGGAGACATAGCCCATCCACAAAGATGAGTAGTCAAACTACCCCTGACCCTGTGACCTCCCCTCCACCGGATGGCCAGAGATACTTTGACCGATTTTCAGAAAATGACCCAGAATACCTGCGAGTACGAAATATGGCGGCTGACCTCCGGCAGGATTTCAATGTCATGGATCAGAAGAAACGAGTGACCATGATCCTCCAGAGCCCGGTGAGTAAGAAGAGTAAATACCCCAAAGTTCCCTATGTGACAGAGTGTGCCCCTTTTACACTTGTTACAAGACAATGTGTATTTCCTACATATGTGTTTCTTTGCCTGTCAGTCTTTCAGGGAGGAACTGGAAAGTCTCATTCAGGAGCAGATGAAGAAAGGAAACAACTCTTCCAATATCTGGGCTCTCAGGCAAATCGCTGACTTCATGGCCAGCACTGCTCCATCTGTCTTCCCCACCTGTGCAGTCAGTACGTGCATCCAATCTCTATGGGAGTGGTGATAGGTGTCCGGACTTAAGTTCTCTCTGTGCCCGGAGTGCTTATCGCAGCAGCAGCAGCAGCAGCAGGGATCCAGCATTGGACACAGACCCTTACTGTAAATTTGAATTCATGTCCCATTCAACTTGCACCTGCTCTGTCCTGTCCCACTGTTGGAAATGCTGCAGATACACACTCTGGATCCAGATTTGTGCTAGAAGTTGTGCCCATGTGCACTCACAAAATGCATGCGTTTTCTGATCCTTATGATCCAGAACTTGGGCTGGATCTAGACCTAATAACAATAGGCGACTTACACTACGAACATAAGTCTCCTTTTAGTATGTGCTTTGCATGTGCAGTACAATGAATTCTGCCACCCGATGCTGCGTTCATTGTGGAATTCACAATCCGCATCCTGTTCGGCCCACTCACCACGCGTACGAGATATGCAAGGGCTTGGCTAAGCCCTTACATACGATCTAGTATTACATATATATAGGATAACGTGGGTGCAGGACAGGGAACTCACTTTCACACGTAGGAATGCCAAGGGAGTATTCACATTCATACAGGTGACTTCTAGCGTGCAGAATCTGCATTGAACTCTGTAACCTGTCCCTGATCCTTAAGTCTGGATCCTTAGATAGATAGATAGATAGATAGATAGATAGATAGATAGATAGATAGATATTAGATAGATAGATAGATAGATAGATGTCATTGTATCCCCTTGTGAATTGATGTTCAATGTTAATGAAGATGATGGCTATCAATCAGTCATTCATTTGGAGGCCGATTCAATGCAACACGGAGCCTGTATTTTTTGGTTGCAAAGCTAATTGTGCAAATTTTTATCATGGACTTTTATACGCACCCCATAGAGGTGTGTTTTAAAATCCACAAATTTTGGCTTCCATATTAGCTGTGTGTATTAGCTGTGTGTATTAGCTGTGTGTATTAGCTGTGTGTATTAGCACAATTAGCTTCACAACCAAAATAACTCGGGCTTCACGTTGAATTGAATGGGGACTTTGGAGTCTATTTACAGAGCCATTGCAGTGCCACATGTTTTTAGGGTCACTGTCATACCGTTTCTCATCTACATCCAGAATGTAAAGATATGTATTTTGGTAATCCTAGTTTTGCAGACACATCTGCATAGAACTCATTCTGATCATCAAGTGGTCTGCATGAAATAAGATATTTGGTCTGTTTTAATGGACTTGATTCACACTTAATAACGTACCTAAATATACACATGCCATGTCCATATCTTGCCAATTTTTTGCAAATTGCACATGCGCCATCCAGATGTTACCCACAGAAACCCATTACGCACAGAGTTCAACTCCGTGCCTAATGAGATCCGTAAGAAGGAGCGTGCCAGTACTCCGTAACTAGGAAGTTAAGAAAAATGGGGGGGGGGCATTTGAATAGGACAGTGTGGGCTGTGTTTGCAAAGTCCCCACATACTTTAGGAAACTCAGCACAAATATATGCACGGAGAGTTAAGGTAGCCCTATGGACGCATAAGTCAGTAAGACGTCCACCGCTGTAAAACAAGGGGGGTGTCTTGGGCGTTGCCTGGCCACTTAGGTGCATATTTTAGTGAATCTGCGTGTACTTATTTCTTTCTGTGAATCAGGCCTGATCGAGACCTACGCCTGGGAGCGTTTTTACGCTTTTTGTAAGCGTAAAAGTGGCCATTTGTACTTACTGCGCGAGGCAGATTTTACGCAACAAAACTCTGAGCGTATGGGGCTTGAGCGTACCAGCTTTGTAAATACGCTCAAAGGGGTGTGCTAGCCATACGAAACCCATAATTACGCTGCAAGGGTGAGGTATTTAAATCGTACAGCATGGGCGAGCTAAGCATCGTAACTACGCTAGGAGCCTACAGACGCCGACGTTTACGAAAAGTTAGGGTAGGGTTTGGTCGGCGTAAGAGGGTATAAATACGGATGACCTAGGGGGGTGCTTCGTAGGCACGCTGGCGTAAATACGCTACGCACAAGGGCGTTTCATGAGCGTAGGTCTGGATGAGGCCTAATATCTCTAAGACAAGACTGGTGCTTATCAATCAAGGGAAGTTAATCCAGTTAACCATGGCAGTCATAACATAATAATGAAACTATGAATATAACCGATAACCAAACTAGGGCCTTACTAATATCTATATTAGGCGCCTAAGTGAGGCCTGGTGCTGAACGCCACATTACATCACCTAGGGGCATGCAGCATGTACCACAAAATGTCTACACAAAAAGCTCAAATGGTGATCAAATTGACCATTTGGGAGACATGGATTAGGTTAAATTCTTACAGACATCAAACTTTTACAATTGGTATAAATTCACTGAGAGCTAATGAAATGACTGAAACATTATTATGCATCACTGTTGTCAGTGCTTCCTGTTGAATGGAATTGGCAGAATTTACATAAATATTGGTTCAGTCTACAAAATGTCCGTCTCCACTGTGTATAAGTAATTAGTAGTAATTAATCTGAATAGGAATTTCCATAGTTCTAAGACCTACAATAAAATACAAATGGTGAAATGATTCCCAAAGCATGGTAGAGGACTGAAATACTGTGTTATAGATACAGGAGCACCTTATTAATCACACATACTTATTAACTTAATCAGTGACCAAATTAAACCCTGTGCAGTAGTAACAATACTTACTCCTCGCTTCACCACCTTACATACTGAATAAATAAACTAAAACTCTATTTACCAGACTCGTCCATGGTGGCTCCTATCAATGACCTTCACTGCACTGACTCTGCCGTACCTCTGGCAAAGGGGGAAAGGTTAATGAGATGCAAGCTCGCTAGTGTCTACAGACTACTGGACCTCTATGGATGGGCCCAGCTCAGTGGAACATTTGCTTCAGTGAGTAATTTTGGCCACTTTTATTTACTAATTTAGTCATCTATTCTTTCAATTGTTATTAAAATACCAATTAACAGAACATAGGACCTGATTCACACTTAAGAGTGAGTTAGGTGCGTGCAGATGCGCACCTAACTCACTCTTCCATCCTCTGACCTGCCATCCCCCGTTTTTAGGTATTTTATGGCGCTTACGAGTGCCATAGGACTACCTTATCTCTCCGTGCAATGTCCGTACGCCGTTTTACCTAATTTTCTTGCCTTCTGCTTTCAGATAAGAGTGAATAAAGAGCAGGATCACTTTTTAATCAGCCCACGTGGAGTGGCTTGTAATGAAGTGACTGCTTCCATCCTTGTGAGTACACAGCAGCATCATTTTTGCAATCTTTTGTTTTTAATATTTATTGTACAAATTCCACTTATTTCCTTATAGTATTCCATTCATTGGTTCATCACATGTGATTCGCCAGAAGGGAAGATGAGCATTGTTATTCTAGCTCATTTCCATTTGTATTACAGACACAACCATTGGTGTCACATGACTCTAGCAAATGTGTTCTATGATGAGTAACTTACTCAGCAGGTCATTTGTAAGTCACACACAGCTAGGGTACATTTTTTACAATGCTTTCTGGTATTGGTTTATCTGGAGCATCTAGATTTCCTATAAAATTCCTGGGTTCATTGAGAAATTTGGCCAAGTTTTAGAGAAACCGATAGAAGGAGTTGGGAGGGAGCAAATACATTTCTTGCTAAACACAGATTAGACACTCCAATATTTCTGGTTTTGTGCAGGTGTATCTATAATTGTGCAGGGGTCTGTCCGTCCGAGAGAGAGAGGGGAGTGCGTGCTTACACTGCCATAAGCCTACCTTAATGCAATCGTGCGGAATAGCGGTCCGTACGACCGCTTATCCGCACAAGGGTGAAACCCCCTCTCACACTGTACACTCTGCATGCTTCCCCACACCCACTTGTGAAGGGGAAGCACAGCTAATTTGTAAGCAACTGGGTCGTATGGAACATAGTTCCGTATGATTTTTGCTACGCTAGGGTTACTATCGCATGCTCCCTCCCTTGCATGCGTAAGTGACCTGGATCCGGCCCTTAGAGGGGTATTCATCTTCTGTCTTTTAGGCTATTTCTGGCTACACATATATGCACCTTCATGGGCTAGCTCAAGGCTGTTTTTCCCCAACTTTTGTAGGCTTCAACAACACACTATACACATCAGTTATTTTAGTCAGGTTTGTCTGTACATTAAACTATCAGGAAGGGTGCTGTAAGGTAAGAGAAGGACATTTTTCACTTATTTCACATGGTAATTTCACAGTATATGGTGATTTTATTCAAGTTTATTCTTATATTAATATATCAATTGCGTAAATACCTTGTGGAAAAAATTATGGACAATATCAATGACCTACAGACGCCCGAGGTCATTACGGCCAGGATCGTAGTGGGAAGTGGACGTCCCCTGCACTCCCCACTGTCGGTAGGAAATCTGTACATTTACGTGTCCAGATTCCTACCTTAACTTTTACAATCACGTATGCGTCCTTACTGCCGCATACCTAATCGTAACGGGGCTTCCCCCCACCCCGTCCCCTCATTACCATGTCTATCTCTGCCTTCAAGGCGGACATACACCATGCGTAATGGGGGGGGGAAACCCCCTTTTCGTAAGGGCCGGCGTACGTAACGTTAGTTACATACGCCAACATTTATGGCATCGTTAGAAGGTTGTGCACTTGCGCACAAACTTCTAGACAGGGGAATTACATAATTACCCTGTCGGCTGTAGCCCAGGATCTGGGCCAATGTCACTAGCCAGTCACTTACAAGGGAAATGTTCTCCACTGCATCTGAATGGCAGGAATTTAACATTTAAAATAAGTTTCTTTTTCCTTACTTGTTTGTGATGAAGGTAATTTGGATTGATTTGATGATGTGGTGTAATATAATTTGCAGGTGAAGGTGAATATCTTGGGGGAGATGGTGGAGGTTGGCAGCACCATCTTTGAGGTGGAAACCTCTGATTTCAGCCTGCACTCCGCAATCTACTCCGCCAGACCAGATGTCAAATGTATCATCCAACTGCATACAGCAGCCACAACTGCGGTGAGATCCCCTAAGATGGTGTGTTACTATAGGACATGACTTATTTTACTAGTAGCAAAGATTTCCTATTTCGTTCTTTTCACTGTAGGTGTCAGCGATGAAATGTGGCCTCTTGCCTATCTCCCATGATGCTTTGCTGGCTGGTGAGGTGATGTATTATGATTATAATGGAGACATGGAGGAAGAAAAGGACAGGATTGAACTGCAGAAGTGCTTGGGACCTACATGCAAGGTTGTGGAATAACTTCTCTATCTACCTCACTCTGTTGCAGTGTTTTCCCTGATGTTTTACACTTTGTTGTACTTTCTCAAACAGGTTCTCATTTTGCGGAATCACGGTGTTGTTGCTTTGGGTGAATCAGTAGAAGAAGCTTTCTATAAAATATTTCACCTGCAGTCAGCCTGTGAAATTCAGGTATGTGACTTTACAATGTAAGTGACCAAAGTATTTATCAATGCTGCTTAGCCTGGATACATTGGTTGCGGATGTTACTAAATTATGCATGTTGCACTCTTCTGTCCTGTTTATCATCCAGTTTGTGGTGATCCTTTTAATTTAATTTAATTTTACTCCTCAGGGACTAATTCTTTATACAATCAAATCATTCATTGCCACTAGATCACTTGCTACCCCTTGCTATTCATTGATGATGTTACATCTCATTGGGTCCCTGGGAGCCTGTCTTTTAATCTGATAATATATATACAATATATTGTTTTGCTGTAATTTAAACACTTATAAACTAAAGCACTTTGTGTGTCTTTTAACATTAACTATATAATATATTTCAAGCAAACCCAATTGCATGCATGTATGCATCCTGGTCATTAACCTGAGTAATAAACCAAGCTGAGAAAAATATATTTTAAATATGACAAAGGTGATAAAAGCATTGCTCCTCAAGCGGTATTTTTTTTTTAACCTAATATTTTGTTTTGCAAATTGGCAACCAATCAGATAATAGTTATCATTTACCAAACACTTCCTATAAAATGATAGCTAGAATATTATTGGTTGCCATTGTTTCAAATTGAAATATTACTTCCATGTAAAATAAAAAAAAGTAAAAAAAAATCCATAGTATTACAGTGTAATGTACAAAACACAAAGCAAAAGGTGATATCAACCTTGCTGACCTGCTGCATAACATCTATGGACCTGATTCACAGTTAAGAAGGCTTTAGGTTCTTAATTATACGCAACTAGTAGCAAGGCGACTCCCCCCGACATGCCCCCGGGTTTTCAGCTTTTTAACTGACTTACGAATGCCGTAGGGCTACCTTTTCTTTAGGTTTGTAGTTGTGTGAGTAGGGCGGCTAATTAAGAACGTTTCTGCCTAACCGCTCTCAGATTTCCTCATTTAAATGGATTCCTCTATCTAATCTCCTTATTGTCGTTCTTAAATTTTCCCAACACGCCCCTTCCTTCCTTCTTAAGTCACTAGGGACCTAGAAGAAATAGGTGTGTAATGGTGATTCAGAGCCATCCTGTTCTTAAGTCGTATGTAAATTGCGTATATAAGATTACTACGCATGCACAGCTTATCCCTTCTTAAATATATACGCACTTAAAAATACACAGTTTCTTAAGTGTGAATCAGGTCCTATATCCCCAGAGATGCTCCCTACAACATGAATTAGTGAAAGACTTGTATTTCCCCCTTGAGAATTATTTTCTATTTTTACTTTTGTGGGAGAAAATAAATAGCCTCATTTGTTAAAGGAAATTCATTATTTGCTTCCTATTTATGTAAATAACTGAGCAAGATATTGAGGATTTACAGTGGAGGCAGAAGGTACAGAGACTGATCTAGAATAGGATGTACACCAGGTAGAGTAGTATATTTGCACTCTATTGGTGGAGATTCAGACCTGAACAAAACTTACTGTGAATTTAAAAAGTGAGTCACCAGGTGCTGGTTGGCAAATTTTAGCCTGGTTGGCAAATACAAGCAAGTGGCTTTGGATGTTCTATTCCCCCACAACCACCACACACACCTTTCAGAATGCAATCAGACCAATTCAAGTTCCATGTGGGTCTGAATCATTTCTGAGCATGCTCACTGCAGAAAAAGACTGAGATATGATAGCTGATGTATGCTCAACAATACATCGGACCCAAAACTGGCACTCTGGTGTGTGTAATCATTGAACACAATTCAAATCGTGACCCTTAGTGATGCAAGGGGAAATGGGCAAAGCTGCGCTAATGCAATAGATGGGAATTAGCGTATATAAATAAAAGCCAATGAAAAATGTCAGCACAGTCCTAAAGAAATCTAATAGATATAAGCACTGACATTCTTATTTTTTATTTCAGTATTTATTAAACAGTACAAGCTGTCAAAGCAGTGTTCCCATCCGCTTTAAAGCCTGAGTATGGCAGCCACTGAGGACAGCAAGTTCTTCCACTCTTCACCTGTAATATTCTTTGGAATATTATTGTTTCTATGTCTGCAGGAATTTCCACAAAACAACTTTTTTTTTCAGGTCTCAGCTGTGCCTAGTGCAGGAGGGCCAGAGAATCTGATCCTGATGGATCGAGAAAAGTATCGCCCACATGAGGTGGGCACAGTTGGATGGGCTGGAGGAATGTTTGGACCCATGCAGAAGAGCAGGTTGGGGGAACATGAGTTTGAGGCCTTAATGAGGATGATGGATAACTTGGTGAGTGCATGGCATTTTCTGAGACCCTTGTGACCATCCACACTAATTATGGAAAGTAACAGCTACTCTTGATCGCTGTCCTGCAGGGTTACCGTACAGGTTATACATACCGACATCCATTTGTGCAAGAGAAAACAAGACACAAAAGTGACGTGGAAATCCCGGCCACCGTCACCGCATTTGTCTTTGAAGAAGAAGGTGTCCCACTTTCAACACTACGGCAGCATGCTCAGAAACAGCAGAAGGAGAAGACGCGTTGGCTGAATACACCTAATACTTACTTGCGCGTCAATGTGGCAGAGGAAAATTTTAGCAGTGCAAGAAACAAGACAACGGTAAGTAGCCATGTGACATTGCAAGACACTCTGTGATATGGCACTACTGCAGCCCATGCCTGGAGGACCTCATAAGGAAACATTTTACATGGAATTCAGCTGTATCACAGTCTCTGCATATAGGATTTTATAGCAAAATGTTTATTGTCATTCTGTAATACTCTGGTCAACTAACTCATCTTACATAAAAAAATGTACCACTTCTCTGTCAACAATTGCTACTGACCAAGGGCTGGATCCGGACCTAGTTAAGTGCTTGAACTTAGTTACTCTTGGGCTAAACTATGTTGATTGCAGGGGAGTCATATTTCATCTGCTGCAAACAGTATTAGAGATGAGAGGTGATGTTTTCTATCCCAAGACTAAATAACAGTGTGATAGTAAAGCTGGTCAGTATCTGCGTGCAGTAAACAATTCAAAGATATATTCAAAAATATATCCCTGCATGCAAAGAATACAATTAACTTGACTCCCCTGAAATCAACATGGTTTAGCCCAGGAGTAACTAAGTTTAAGCACTTAACTAAGTCTGGATCCAGCCCCAAGATTGTGAAACACTGTTACCAACCCATAGTGAAGTATCGATAGATGTATAGATGATTTTAAAGCAGGGTTGCCGACTTTTTAAAGCAAGGAGGTGGGGCTTAATTACATTTATGCAAGTCGCGTCATTAAGCCCACACCCCTGTCAATCACTCCTGTAATCTCTAGTGTTCCAGTGGGTGGGCAGGGCTTAATGACTCATCAAGCCCCGTCCATCTCTAGTAACGCTAGGAATTACAATAGTTATTGCTTGCTGTGGGGCTTGTGGGAGCTTTGCCAGCTCTCCTGAAGTACCGAGAGAACTGCCCAAATTTTCCTGAGTCTCCCGGATGTTCCAGGTGAGTCGGCAACCTAGTTTTACAGGCTATAAACATTTATACAGCCAGGAGATTTAAAAAGGCCTAAGAGACATAACTGCTTTTGTAGTATTGTAAATTAGCCTATACCACATTAATGGTGGATATGTTTATGAAAAACTCTGTCTTGTTACAATCTCTTGAAACTTAAACAAACAATAGATAACAATAGATAACATTTTACTTTCAGGAGTCTTAACCAGTCATTTTCATTACATTTCAAACGTATTCTGAAGTTCTCATGTAAGCAAAGCAGCATTAGACTCCCAGAGCCTCAATTACAAAAATCGATTATGAATCGCCAGCTATCGCCACACACAGAAGGCGTTTTATTATTAGGCACTTTTAGGACGAACTGAAGGCGATTTTGTAAAATCACCTTTAGTGAATCCGGAGTGGCCTATGTGTTGTATGGCAAACATCTGGATGATTTTTTGTCTGGGATGTTTGCCGTGTCGATTTTGCTAAAGGCTAAAGTCCCGGGACTTTGCCTTTAGTGAATGAGGCGATGACATAACCGCCGCCAAAGTCCTGGGACTTTGGTTCATTTCAAAGTAACCTCCAATCTGTTTTATCCTGAAAAAAATTCCTCCTGACCCAAGATGGCCGTCCTCTTACTCCCAGGATCCACTACTAGCCTTCATTTGAATTAATGGCCGTAACCATGGATACCCTTTTCCGCAAAAATTGTCTAATCCTTATTTTAACCTTCCCTGGCAGTGAGTTCAATATCTTGACTGTCATTACTGTAAATAAAAACCCCTCCTTTGCTAGTTGTGAAACCTTCTTTCCTCTAACCTTAGTGGGTGTAAAGTTCCCATGATAGTTCTCTGTATTGACCCTTAATTTATTTGTATATAATAATCATATTTCCTCTTAGACACCTCTTTTGTAATGTAAACATGCCTAAACTGGCTAGCCTTTCCGCATAGCTCAATGACTTCATACCCTTTATCAATTTGTCCTCCTTTCATATTTTGTCATTCAACCTGACTTAACTTGCAAATATTTTTGTAGTTAGTGATTATGGGCCGTATTCACAGATAAGTTTTTGCTTGGGATTGCGTGCGTATTTTTAGGAGCGGATTAATTACGCATGCATAGTAACTTTTTCCACGTAAATTACGTAGTATTTACGCACGTAAATACTTTAGTCATGGACTTGTGATTCGCACTTAGTCACATACGTACGGAGGGGTTTACGTGAAAGTGGGCGAGGGGAGGCATTTAAATGGGCTATTGAGGGCGCAGTTAGTAAGATACGCACGTATAGATGAAACATACACGCATAAGTATGCACGTGGAGTTAAGGGTGCCCTATGGAGGTGTAAGTCACTGAAAAATGGCTGTGCTAGGGGAGTGTCATGGGTGTTGCCTTGCTATGTGTGTGTAAAAAACACGCATGTAGTAAACACGCATCTGTGAATCCGGTCCTGTGTCATCATCTCCCTGCATTTTGAACAATCCTTTGGGCTGATTGCAAGTTACACAATTTCCTGCAAGTCTGATCGCAATATAATTTGGTCTTGCAGTGGCTAAAGGCTGATGAGGTGGTGAAACCCAGCAGTGGAATGCCCATCCGTATAGAAAATCCTAACCAGTTTGTGCCACTCTTCACAGACCCTCGTGAAGTATTAGAGACCAGGAATAAGGTGAGTTCAAATGTAGTCACAAGATATTTGGTGAATGCTTTGATATCAGATGAAATAATGGACTGGATGCAGACTTACAAAAAGGGGACATTTTCTGATTGCTAGGAACAGAAAATGCCAAGCGCATCCATAAGCATTCCCAGGAAGGGTCCGGATCTCCTGCATCCAGAGATCCATCTTGGGAGCTTTACCGACTGCTATATGGGTGGGGGAAATATGGTAATGGTTCCATGAGAAAGTGATTAGCGCCCTCTGGACTTTCCAGGCTTCAGATTTAAGATTACGTTCACAGATCATATCTCCATACGAACACAGGAAGGGTATCGGTCATCGGATCCCTGCTGCTGCACCGAGATTGAGATTATTATTATTATTATTTATTAACAGGTTTTTATATAGCGCCATCAGATTACATAGCGCTTTACAGAGAATATTTCACATTCACATCAGTCCCTGCCCCATTGGAGCTACATTCTGAGGTCCCTAACATACACATACATACAAACACACACTCACACACACACACACACACTAGGGTTAATTTATTCAGCTGCCAATTAATTTATCAGCATGTTTTGTGGAGGAAACCGGAGCACCTGGAGGAAACCCATACAGACAGAGGGAGAACATGCAAACTCCACACAGATAAGGCCTAGTCTGAGAACTCATGACCTTAGTGCTGTGAGACGCCTAGGGTAGGATCAAGACAACTAAAAAGGTCAATCTAGGGGAACTAGCTACAAATGAAACCTAATTCTAAAAAGGGAATAAAAATGACCATATTTTTCCATATATCACCACTGGTAAAAGGACACAACAACCAATTAAAGCAATGTCTCCTCTGCACAAAGACTATAGTAACAATGGACCATATCTACACTTTCATTTTGTGAGGATAGATCGTATTTTGTCTGTTTTTGCATTTTCCGGCAGGGGGCAGAGTTGTGCTCACACATGGGGTAACTTGGTATAACAATGTAAAGTATGGACGTGTACTCATCCAGAATTCCGGCCGTCATTTTACATTCACACAAGTTGCAATGTATGTGTATCGGAAGTCCGTCTGTACGAGGGGGGCGGTTAGCGGTGTGTTCCTCTTCTTCCAGCATTTTTATTTCCCAACAATGAAAATGTAATCTTTTGATCCAGTCCTATTGTTCCTATATCTCTATCTGATAGATATGTAGAACATGACAAAACTGTAATCTTTTCTTACTTTTTTTTCAGATCCGAGAGCAGAATCGGCAAGATGTGAAGTCTGCTGGGCCACAGTCTCAGTTACTAGCCAGTGTGATAACGGATAAAAGCAGAAGTCCGGTACATACGTTTTTCCTTTATACTGTGAATTCACACTCTCCCTCTGTCCCTTTATGAGTAAAACATGAAACAGATCAGAGAACATGATTTTTCCTTTGCCTGTACCCATATGGGTGAGTGAGCTATCCATACTAACAATTGTGTCTCTCCCATTCACCTCCCATTAAATCACAGAGACAGATCATAATGTCACCCTAATTGTAGTCTGTAGCTAAGTCCTTAACCAAGCTAGAGTTCCCCACCACCATCATCACCAATCTTTAACGACTGCACTATTCATGTAAGTATCCAATTTTATTGTAAGCCATATTCAAGCGTCAGCCACAGAGACCTAATCTAAAGTATGGGAAGACCAGACAAGTACTAAAAAGAGAACAAAGACAAAACCAAGAGTTCACAATAACTATATATCATGAACTTCCAAAAAAGGGGGCTTTTCCTGATCACTAGAATCGCCACATTCCCAGGACAGTTCTGGATACATCGGGCCTGATCCAGACCTACGAATGAGAGCGGAGCGTATTACAGCTGCAGCGTAAAACCTTTCACTCCCACGACACTCCCCTTACCTTCTTTTCATTACGCCCGCCGAACCCTACCCTAACTTTTCCCTGTGTTCGTACGTATTTTCGTAGCGACGCGCTGTTCATAGCGGGCTAAGCACGCCCATACTGTACAATTTAAATGGCTCCCCCTGCCTACATTCCTTAACTCCAGCGTCTGTACTAACTGCGTACTATAAACACGCCCCGTTGTCGTAAAAAACATTACGAATGCCAGAATCGCCACTACGGAAAGGTCTTTGGTACGACCGGAAGTTGTCACTATGCACATGCGCAGTGCGTTTTTTCTGCCGTTTTTATGCTTACGATCAGCTTTAGCTCGCATGTGAGCGTAGGTCTGGATCAGGCCCATAATTCCATCCTGGGGCCATTTCCAACTGTATGCACCCTCTATACTGTCCTGACTTACGCGCAGTCCACATTTTTCCTCAGAACATAAGTCCATACGGAAGGGTAGATGCAGCATCAGATCCTGCAGCCAATGAGCTCGCAGCATCATTAGTCTGGATCTGGCCCTTTTGTGCTTTCATCACTTTTTGTAATTAGACAAATATAAAGGGAATATAAATAATATAAAAAGAGGACCAGTGCATTTCAATCATTGAGCAGCCATTATGGTTAAGATGAGGTGGTTTATTGGTACTAGGCAGGGCCTCAGCCAGAAATTTTGGGGCCCGGGACATATTCGTGGCACTTCCGCTCCTATGTGATGTCCCCTGTGACATAGGGGATGGAGCGACACGGACCTGCAATAACAGCTGGTTGATACACAGGGAAGTTCTTGCCTGCACATTGTCCCGCTAATGTGCAGCTCTCAGTAGCAAGTATCAGTGGTAGGATACCGCCAATACCTGCTGCTGCAGAGCTAAGGTAAGTATCAGTGGGCACCATCTGCTCTAGGCCTGGGACAATAGTGATGGTAATACTGATGGCGTCCATGGAACTAGGTAAAATATAATAATAATAGACCACATATAGACTTAAGGTCCTGCTGCATTGGAGATCCCCACATCTCTGCATCACTAATAAGTGCTATATAGTATAACATGTTATATTCAACACAGTTTGGAGACACAAGTATGGCTTTTATGCCACTTGTAGTTGAACAGTATGTAGAGATCACAGACAAAGCAATTACTGTGGGGTAGGTAAGTATAAGTAATAAAACATATCATCATAAGTGATACTTATAAATTAAAATTTGGGTAGAAAACCCCTATAAAATGCAAAATTTCATTCCAGTCTGCAGAGAGTCACCTGGCTTCCAAGGCAGAAACAGAAATCAAGGAGCAGCCTCAGGAAGAAATCCCACCAGAACCAGAGCCTCCCAACCCCTTTAGTCAGCTGACTGACCAAGAGCTTGAAGAGTACAAGAAAGAGGTGGAGAGGAAGAAGTCAGCCCTTGATGGTAAGTATGACTAAGTATAAATCTGAGTCACCCAAAAGAGCTTGTGGATCCCTCACCAGCTCACGCTTTATAAGCAACGAATGCCATGCTTTCTTTAGACATGTACCTCTTTACCTGGAGAGGAGGCCCAAAGCTCCTCTAGGCACAATTTTCCTGTGACCTAGTGACCATGATCTCCAGGATTTCTATATAATGGTGTGATTAAAGATTGAGTTGTTGGCCCAATTGTATTGGCACATGATGCCACACATGCCAACAGCAGTAACATTACAATAGAATCCACCAATATGCCTAGCAATGAAAATGTATGTCTACCATTGAAAATGTATTTCAATAGTTCTGTTTAACAGGCTGCTTGGTTCCTTTAGGGAGCAATATTGAGCCTATTGCCAAAACTGCCAGCATTATTACAGCAGTTGTTAGCAATTTATCCCTCTATAACCACAGATCCAGGAGAGAAGGAATCTGAGGAGTCCCAGCCTTCACTAGTGACACCACCCACTTCTCCCGTAAGAAGTCCAACAAAAACCACAGCCGCGATTGTGTCTCCTTCCAAGTCCTCAGAAGGTAGGTCCCACGTGGTCTGAGACAATGGTAACACTGCTGAAAATGATCAAGTTTAGACAAGATTTCTATGTACAAATAACCCATAGTGCGGTTTTATTTCATTTTAATATACCATCTTCAGCTCCTAGTTGCAAAGAATATATTGGTTCTATTTATTTGTAAATGATTTTAATGGTGGGATATTGAACATAAAAAAATATGAATAAATCAGAAACTTCTATAAGCTGTGAGTAGTTAAGTGCATTCCTTATACCCAGGGGTGATTTTGCCCATTAAACTCCATACTAGTTATATGAAATGGAGCATTCCCCCAGGTTTATGGTCTGAGAACACTGCGCTCTCCTTGTAAATCAGTGTTTGACTCTGTCCCGTGCCCCTTTTCTTTCTTGAGCTTTTTCTGTATTCATTGTGATCATATGTTGTCATTGTGTCTTTGTGTGTGTGTGTCGCCACAATGTCTCCCCTTCTCTTTCCATGTGCTGTCTCATGGCAGGAGTCACCTCAGACTCTGAATACCTGTCTCTGTAGTAAGTATAGATGGCCTGGCTTGCTGCTCTCCAGTCTCCTTCCGCTTGTGCTTCCCCTGTGTACCACTCCCCACTGAACCATTCTATGGGCATTTGGTTATCATGCATAGTTATTGTGAAATATTATCTACAAAATATTCATTTAGATTTTTTTTTTTATAAAGTAGATAAAGTCTTCAATGAATTGACAAAATCTTATGCTCTTA
Source organism: Limnodynastes dumerilii (assembly GCA_011038615.1). NCBI lineage: Eukaryota > Metazoa > Chordata > Amphibia > Anura > Limnodynastidae > Limnodynastes > Limnodynastes dumerilii. The sequence continues at coordinate 218,318 of WWET01000867.1, read as the reverse complement.
TAACCTTAATAATGTGGTAACCAAATTCTGCACCGTCACCTGCCTATGCTCTATAAAGGCAGTGAGTTGAGGACTATTATATAGACAGGACCATTTACCTATTTTTGCACTAATAAAATCCTTGTGAACTAACCATCTCAGAAGCAAGCTTCCCTAATAACACTTATTAACATGGATCACTGGTGTGTATATCTGTAGCTGCTTGCTTTATAAATTTTAATAATGGTTCTTTCTTTCCATAGCCTACTACACTAATGTCTTCTATGTTCCATGCTTTCCTGAAATGAAAGAGCTAATACAACTAGTGATGTTAACAAAGCATTATAGTCAGGGGCACTCCCTATTAAACTCTAAGGGCTGGATCCAGACATTGGTACAATAAAGGACTAATGTTACGTCCCATACCTAAGTCCCCTATTCTGCTTGTACTGCACTCACCCAGGTTCAGGGTATTGCGTTCTATGTGGAATTCAGGTCACCCCACATGGGGTGGGCCCACACACTATTTGTATGAGACACGCATCGTGGGTGGGCCTTGATATTTAAATCATACAGTAAGGACTTAGCTAAGCCCTTATATATGATCCATTATCCTCCCGCACTTTGGCACTATTAAATCTCAACCACATGTAAAATTCCATACGTTAGCCTCCATTGCTGAGGCTAACATATAAAATATGATCTCGAGTCTGGATCCTGTCCTAAATTTCAGTGTAAACTAAAGGCCAGTATATGTGTGCTTCATGCACTTTTCTCTCAGTTGGTCCAGAGTTTGAAGATAAGAGAGGAAAGTTACACTTGGGCCAAGCTATGTTGATTGCAGGGGAGTCAAATTTCATCTGTTGCAAACAAAATTAGAGTTGAAAGGTGATGAATCCCAGCCCAAGTCTATATAACAGTGAAAAAGTGAAGCTGGTCACTATCTGTGTGCAATAAGCAAAAGCAAAGTATTCTCCCTGCATGCATAGAATAAAATTAATTTGCTTCCCCATGAAATAAATATGGTTTTGCCCAGGTGTAACTTTCCTCTCTTAGGCCCTGATTTAAGTGGCCGTTTTTTGCCACTGGACATGCGTAGTCAGTGTGACAATGCAATCTATGTAGCCCTTAGGCATGCTGATGAACTATGTGTGATCTTTAAAGACCGCACGTAGTTTTTTAGGTGAAAGGGGGCATGCCACGGCAGCCTCCGGGGAAAATTAGTAAAGTCGTGGGGGGAGGGGTGTAGATTAGGCTGGGAGGGGGGGGCTGGGGATTGTCCGTGCATATTTTTCCTCCTTAAGAGGGAAAATACACACGGTGAGTTAAGGATTCCTATGGCACTCATAAGTTCGATTAGGAACCTAAAAACGGGGGCAGGGGGGTGGGGGGAGTAGTAGGTGCGGATACATTGTGTATCCGCACCTACGGATCACACACGTAAGTGTGATTCCAGTTCTTATTTTCAAACTCTGAATCGGGGCCTTTAACTGGATTTGCTCTAACTCTAAATGAGGCCTGCTGTTCCTCATGCTTGTCACCAGTAAATTTATGGGCTAGGGGCCTGATTCAGAGATCTGTCGGCCATCGGGCTACAAATATACGCATCTAAGTGGCAGATCGGAGCAGGTTATACCCACCAGAATAAACAGTCACTCCCCTCGCAACCTCCAGCCGGACCTAAACTTCCACCTCCATAGACTTGATCTAACTGGCCTCACTCACTTCCGACCCTATGTGTATTACTTGCGTATATTTAGGGCCCTAACTCTGTAAGCTCTGTAATCTCTTTCCCTGTAAGCGCGCCCACTTTCCCTCATCTCAATGCCTCCCCCCGCCCATTTCTATGCAAATCCTTAGGTCTGTATATTTCCGCCGCACTTAGGGTCGCATTAGTCTCCGCCCGATTCAAAAGTCCGTCCCTTATCTATTTCCGACCTTAACATTTAACGTACACGGCGTATCAATATTACTACGCATGCGCAGTTGATGCAAAATCGATCCAACCCTAAATATACGCACGGAACTATCGTTAGTTCCGGATCTCTGAATCAGGCCCTATATGCTTATGAATGTTGGTGCAGCCCAACAAATGGAGTTCTATTTGTAGCAGACTAAAATATACTGCAGGGTTTTTTCCTATATATTAACAAAATTGCTTTAGCAAAGCTCCTCTGTGGCCACCTTTATTAACTATGCATTGTACTGATGGAGAAATAGTTTTCTGCCAGATTATTAAACAATTCAAAGCTACTTTTGGTAAGTTCCTTACTATTTTTATGATTGTTTTCAAATCTGTTCTAAAGCACCACATAAGGTGTTTTAGAAAAGGACAATAGTCAGTAGCTGTGAATCAGTGATCAGATTCATATACTGTTTTCACAATTGAGTTGGATTAATTTTGAAAGCGTATATTTGATGCTTTTATATCTTATGATCATTGATATTTTTAATATTGTTGTATTCTGTGCAACACTAAAAACTTGTGACATCAATGTGGTGAGGTATATAAAATGTCTGCCTCTATTATCTAGGCAATGTGAGTGCTGTGTTTGATTATTAAAATATATAATATACAGTTGTTTAATCAGTCTGTCACTAAGTTTAAATGCTTAGTTGATATTAGGAACACAGTACAGTTTATAAACAGTTGTGGAGAGTTAAGATGGCCATACACTATAAAATACTCTGGCTGATCACCTGATTTTTGGGGAAATAATTTGATAATGTGTAGAGATTCACAATCTGCTGAGAATCTGCTTTAAAGCATAATTTTTTGCCTGGTTAGCTGACTTTTGCAGTATGACTTTTCAATATGATAATCTCAAGGCTGATATCATGCACTTTTTACCAATGTGTGATCACTTCCAATTATCTATCAGACTATTGGCAACATATTTTGGTGAGTAGATACATGATAATCTGATAGTGGGAGGGTACACAATATATCCTTAATGAAAAATTGCTCAATGTATGGTACAAATATTGGAAGCTTTCAGGCTAATTGTATTAATCTATCAGATTAGTTCTCCAATGTGTGGCCATCTTTAATCCGTTATGCAGTCATATGTGACTCAATCCAAAAAGTGTTATAATTCTATATTCAGTTTTGTGTCATTTTCTATTTCAATCAGATCATTCCAGAGACATTAAGGGGACATTTCATAAATGGCTTAGTTTAAAACAAAAACCTGCCGTGATGCTAACATTCTTTCATTTTGTCTTTGCCTCTATAATGAATGTTTAAGATGCAGAGAGGAAAGAGGAGGTCCCAGTGTCCACAGAACCTGCTGAAGAAAAGGTCCAAGCAACCGTGGTGCTGAACGGGAAAGACGAAGATCAGCCTACTCAGGAGGAAACACCTCCCAAAGTAACAGAAGCCCCTAAAGGGAAAAATGAGACGGTTCCCAATGCCTCCCCGGAGGGCTCCCCCACCAAATCACCTTCCAAAAAGAAAAAGAAGTTCCGTACTCCCTCATTCCTAAAAAAAGGAAAAAAGAAGGAAAAGGAGAAGGCGGAGTCTTGATTCCCTGATTCTTAAAACTGTTCAGTCATGTGTGGTAAATAAGCTCCTTTGATATAAGAGAAAGGAGATAAAAGTACAGACGCAGATGTTTTATGTGGATGCTTATTCCTGAGATGTTTTTTAGGGGATTTGTACAGTCTGTGCAAATGCAGCACAGTATATCCACAGACTCTTGGAACAGGTTCCTGCGTAGCTGACATGGAAGAACAAAAATACATTTTTATAATACTACGGCTGGCTTCTTTTTAACATTATTCTATTGCTTCTTTTTTTGGTGTTTTCTTGAAATGTTATTATTTTTGGAATGCAATGTGTTCACTTTAGTATGTGAAATGTAGAGGGTTACAAAATGGCCGCTGAAAATCTGTCCTGTCACATACTCCTCCTACAGACACTGAAGGAATTCATACTTACCTGTGCTGCAAACTTAGTAACGAGAATTTCATTTATTAAACTGATCCTTTGTGGACAGTGATTCGTAACCTCGCTACTTCATACTTCTGTCACTTCTGTAAAGCACTACTAACTTTTTAATCTCCTTGTGTAATGCATTCTACTAACAGTATGAAGAATTGCTATAAAACTAGCCTGGGTATACTATAATACAGATAACCCTATGTAGCAAAAAAATAAACATATAGAAATAGCCAATATTGCTATAATTATTTTTATCATTATTATTAATAATAATAATTGCCAGGACCGCCTTTCAGTGTCAGCCCTATTTATTAAACCTGTTTTTTTCAATCAGTGGTTAATCTTTTTCCACATCTATATTGTTATGAAGCAAGGAATGGCATTACAGCAGATTTCTCATCTACACGCCATAGGAAGAGCGATTCAGTCCATCACTGCCATAATAATAAGTGACATCACTGAGGTATGAACCAATAAGAGATGTAAAGGCTTTCTAGTGAAATAATGCAGTCACATAAATATTAAATAATAGGCCCAGTTACATGTTGGTGAAAAGGTGATTTGTTTGTTTTGAGACTTACTTTTTCTAAACAAAGTGATCACACTTCATATAAATATAAAGATGTTCAAGAAATAAATGAAACACTAACAACAATGTATTCCATGAACGATGTAGAAGATTCCGGAAAATTCTTGTGCTGCCCACTTTTATCGTAAAAATGATGCAATAAGTATTCAGGGCAGGAGAAAGTTAAATAATTAAAAATAAGAGATGACACAATGTAAGAGTAGTAGTAAGATATTTCATTTAACCATCAACATTTTATTCTGTATTATCAATGTAAAGCATCATGATAAATATTCATGATTACTTTTCATGTAAAAACACATGAGATGACACTATGTATACTGCTTTCATCAGCCTATGTAATGTTACCCATTGCTGCGATCAGTGGGCTCATACAGTAAGGGCATGCCCAAGCAAGTGCACCCGATTCGGAGCCGAGCGCGAATGTAAAGAAGTACTGTTTATGTCACAACATATACACAAGGGTCAAGTCTAAGTCCAGGAGGCTCACCTTTGGCAACCTATTTCATACTGCCTTAGTCTATTTTTTTTATTATTACATTTGTTTTTTTAAATATAATCTTTTCATAGTTTTAGTGCTTACCATATTTGGCCACATAGCTGTTTTGCTTCTGTGTGGCCATTCACTACATGCCGTATTAGGCTGCAGCCCAAAGGATACCATTGTGGCTTTTGGATCACACAAAGCCCTTTTTCAAATCACTTGGTTTGCACTCACCTTTGGATCGGGCCCAGTGTGTGGCAATCACAGTATACAGCTCTCAAATTAGGTTTGGAAGCTCTCACATTGATTTCCCTTGTTCATTTCTAGGCAATACTTAATAGGGAGCAGGGATCACTAATTAAATAGAATGTTACGATGCATCTGTGAAAACTGGTACATAGATTCTTCAAAAGTTATTTCTAGATCAGAACCTTAAACCAACTCATAATATCTTGAAACATACTTAAAAATATTGTTTACACTATAATCTACTAGTTAAAATGTATACATATACATACAGAAAATAGGAGGAATAATGACTATGAATCATTTCAGTAATCTAGTTTATGGTACTCTGTTTACAAACTTTGCATATCTGCAGTCTGCAGTTTTTGGGACCAAAATAAAAGTGTTCCACACACTTAGGAATCTGAAGCGGATATGATCTTTCCCATGTGAATCTATACACTTTATACTTATACATGCATGAATCAAAGCACTGTGTGGCTTCCATGACACAGGTTTGGCCACTTTCCACATTTATGTGCAGCAAGATTAGCATGTCAGCTGTTCCTGAAGCATTAAAAGGTTTAATGGTTGGATTTCCCAAAGATGCCTAACCATGCATTATAGACAGTTCTTTATCTATATATGGGCTGGGCAATATTCTAGAGACAGTAGCCTATGAAATCGCTAAGACAATGGCATCACTGAGGCATTAATAAAAATGAAAACGTGTCACTGCTTTTTAGCAAATGGATAGACTTCTTTCACACAATTAATAGTTCAGAACACATACATGGCTGCCTCTACCGAATGTGGGTAACTGGTACACTTTAACACATACCTACTAGATTAGAATCTCAGGGGGGTTATACTAATCCCTTGTTTAGTTCTGCCTTATTAAAGGAAGTTAATACTTCACCTTTTCTGTACTCGAGTGACATGTCCTGCTTACTATTTTGCTGTATGCGCAATTTCAACTGCCCTTTGCCTCAATGAGTCCATTAGCATAATATTGTGTCTTGTATACCACTTGGAAAGTGTGATGTCTAACAATAGTTACGATTGTGTTATTAGTGTCTCCTTTTATGTATATACATTTTCACATTGTTATTGTGACGTCTTAAGACAATGTAAATATACCCTCCTAGTGCACGGGCTTCATTCCCTGTGTTCATCCGTTGGAGCCTCTCTTTACTGCTGTACCTGAATAAAACTCAATTTACGGTGGGATATTAATCCTTAGTGTATGTTCTTGTTTGTCAATTTTAAAATTA
>WWET01000867.1:194533-211588 GCA_011038615.1 Limnodynastes dumerilii | reverse complement strand
GCTTACTGAAAACAGATACTGACCAGCTTTACTATTACACTGTTATTTAGAGATAGGAAAGGAAACAACACCTCTCAACACTAGTACTGTTTGCAACAGATGAAATATGACTCCCCTGCAATCAACATGGTTTAGCCCAGGAGTGACTTTAAGTTCTTATTTTAAGAAGATTCTTAAGTGTGAATCAGGTCCTTAATTTCATGCTCTTTCTTAAGTCTGGATCTAGCCCCTTGTAAGTAAAGTACAGAAATTACCCCAATCCCAAAATTTACTATCATTCTGCTCTTCACAAAGAATGCAGCTATTGGATTATAATTATTGTTAAAATATAGAGGGTTTGATGTTTGCTTAAATAAAGTTAGTTTTGAAATCATATATTAATGCATGTCAAATCACATAAACAGCAAACAAATGTTAGCTGTATTAGTATTTGTGCCTAAGCAACCCCAGATGATAATGACGCACGGGGTACTAAAGCTGGGTGTTGAAGAGTCACTGTGATTGTTTTGTGTGGCCTTACTTTTAACCACAAATTTCAGATGTCACCATGGAATGAACCTGAAATTTGAGATACATTTTTATTGAGACGTACCCTGCAAACCTTTAAACACATATAGTACAGTTCTTTAACAGCTTGGTGGGTCCTTTATATGGATCGGAAATCCTAAGATCCTAATCCTGGCTATTGAACCCCGTACAAGTGTGGGGAGTGTTCTCTTCGGGGCCAGTGCTAGGTCGCTGGGCACCTAAGTCAAATTTATATACACATACATACACTGTTCATAGAATATAACCCACCCTCCCCGTTAATACTACATTAAGTAATCTACATAAATCCACCCTTCTATTCACTCCCATTTAACACTTCATTCACACCAGATGCTGACAGTTTTCTCTGTCTAGCAGGCGCTTTTCCAACCCCCCAAAAAATACCTCAACCCTCTTTGTTATAAGCAAAATTGGCTACTCCTCACTGAGATCTTTTCTCATAAGTGCAGCAGGCCCAACATTACGAGCAGTAGTCAGGTCACAGGTGAGCACAGATCATCCCCCCAGAACACTGCCAGCGATTGACATAGTGTCAGAGTGACTCTTGCACTAGTGCACCCCTGAATCTGCCGGTCACTGTGGTCCAGGGTTGCCGACTCTCGTGGAATGTCCGGGAGACTCCCGAAATTCGGGCAGTACTCCTGGTATCCCGGGAGAGCCAGCACATCTCCCGCAAGTGACTTGCCTCAAGTCCTGCCCACCTGCCTAACAACACTAGTATACTAGTGTTGCTAAGCACAGGAAGGGACTTGATGACGCAATTTGCGGCATCAAGACCCGTCCCGACCCCTATTTCAAGTAAAAACGGGTCAGTATGAGCCAGGGGGCATTAAGCCCCGCCCCCTGCATGCGTCGCTAGCGTCTCTCCGGGATCTCCCGGAGGGAAGCTGCCAAAAGTCGGCAACCATGCTGTAGTCAGGTGACCATGTGCTGCTCATTTGTACTAGACTGGTTTTTAGATTGGAAAGGGGGGAGTTAGGACTGGAGAGGGGAGGTGTCTCCTGAAATTCAGGCAGTTCTCCCGGTATCCCAGGAGAACCTGCAAATCTCCCGCAGAGAGCTAGAAGCTTGTGGTTTCATGAAAATCACCGCCTCAAATCCTGCCCCCTCTGCCTGGCAACACTATGTTGCTAGGGACTACAGGTAGGGACTTGATTACACAAATTGCATCAAGCCCCGCCCCCATCCCAATTAAATTTAAAAAAGGGGTAATTAATAGTCAAGAGGTGGTGAGTATCTGTTACGCAGGAGGGATAGGAACGCCCAGCCTGCCCCCCCCGCGCAGGATTGGGCAGCTGCGCTTGCACACACAGTACCACTATTCAACAGACTTGTATATGTATGGAGAATAGAAGTCTGCTGGTGTTTCATATAAAAATAATATAAAAATAATGTAATGTAATAATGTAAAAATAATCTAACCATGATTCTGCTCGTCGTATTTTAAGATGGTTAGGAGTTACTCCTGCTGTTTCACATAACTCTGCATCTGAGGGCCAGATTCAATTGTCGGCGGTATTTTCAAAAATATCGCGTCAGAAAAAATACGACGCCTTCGCCGGCTATTTAGAGTAAAAAATTCGGCGATTCGATTGTTTTTTTACCGCCGCGCAAAAAGAGCAGGCAGCGAAAAAGAAATTTAACGGGAAAAAAAACAAAACCTTTTTTGAACGTCGCAAATCACTTCCTGCTAGCAGGAAATGCGCCAGGCATTTCCTGCTAGTAGGAAGTGATTTGCGACGTTCAAAAAAAGGTGTTTTTTTTACCAAGGCACCTGCGCAGCGGCCCCTGGCATCCATGGGCATGCTGATGCTTGTAGTTATATAAGCAGCAGCATGCCCTGTCGGGGCACAAGACAGGGCATCGTTAAAAATCCGCACCTCTCATAGGGGCGAATTTTTAATTAACGTTATCGTTAAAAAAACCGGCGTATATTTAACGCTAAAAAATAATTGAATAGGAAAAAAAAATATCGCCCATCATTTTGATAAAAAATAGCGTTAAAAATACGACGATTTTACCCTAATTGAATCGGGCCCAGTGTATCTATCTATAATGACTTCTCAGTGCACTGCTGTTCTAGCGGCTGCAGCCAGGTGGCGGTCTCACCCAGAGCTTAGACGGAACCTTTCTTTTTTGCAGCTGTTGCTAGCCGGAAGATTCCCAGGGAGCTGAAAGGTTCCAGGTTGTGTGCTTCCGGTTCGTTGTGACGATGGTGCGAAGCAGGAGCAGGTCTCCGGAGCGGCGGAGGGGTGAGAGAGGGGTTTTTAAGTCTCTCTCTAGGGACATGGGCCGACATTATAGTGGCTGGTATGGCCCTGGAGCGGCAGCTGTAGGGGGAGCATCACTTTTCTCACTTGCTCCCGCTTATTAGGCTGCTGATGTATAATGTGTATCATAATGATGATGTACTGCTCCATACACCAAAAGCCATGAAGAGTTTTGCCCTATCCCCCTGAGTCACAAAAGTACATAGATTGCTGACTGCTGAGGACCAGGGTCAGGATTATAGAACAATCCTTAATGTGTTATAAAATCATTAATAATATAGATCACATATTCATATTTATGTTCTTTGTGTTGCTTTAGGATTAGTGATGAATGCAATAATAAATCACAACAAAAAGAACCTTATTGAATTGCATATCAATAACAAGTCTTGTTAGATTGTAAATTTTTATCTATTTTTATTACGTTTATAAGTTTTGTCATTTTTTGTTATGTTACACTACATATAGACAATAATGATTCACCTTAAGATATTTTCCCACAGGAGCTAAACTGATTTATTTTAGTGTGTTTTATTGTCCACCTTTCTTTGCTTGTAATTTTTTTCATGTCTAAGTGCACAGCATTTTATTCAATATTTTCCGCTTTAGACCGCAGGCGTTCAAGATCCGCTTCTAGGGAGCGTGAGAGGAGGAGGCGAGAGCGCTCCAGGTCAAGGGAGAGGCGAAGAAGTCGTTCACGATCGCCACATAGGCGACGCTCTAGGTAACACGTTTTATACAGTAAATAGCTGACTTTGAATTATTTGCCATGCTGCAGAAATGTAGGTTTGGTCCCTTAGTTTTTATGAGGCAATGCAAGTTAACAGCGTATCTGAGTTGATCAAAATTTCAGGTGTTCTAGTTCTTCACACATTGGTAATATCTTAGGTGCCAATAATTCTGTGATGCTCAGACTGGATATCCTTTAATTGAATTTATACTAAGTAGTTCTCCCAGAATATAGACTGAGTTTGTGAAATAGCATTTGTCTTGAGAGCTTGTTGTACTCCTGTTGTGAAATTAAAAGTACCCACATGTTACAACAGTATATGCATGTTATGGACTAGTAGTTCCACTGCACTCGGAGTGCCACAGTTAGCCATTGTCTAGTGTAAGGAATGTACAGACTTCTGTAATGATTATTCAGTAAATTCACTTAAAATATTGTGTATTATATTTTTGCTTTAGTTTGTGTTTATTTTCTGAGTATTTTTTGGGGTTATAGAGGTAATCATACAAGGCTTCTGCATCTCAAAGGTGACAAAATGTAGAAGAGTGCCACTATTTGTCTTGGGTGTTTTTGGCATGGAGTACACTAACCATCATCTCTACCCTATATGATATCAGTCATCAGTGTTATGAACAAAGTACCAATACCAGTTTGACATTGAGATACGATTTGAGTAGGGCAGAGCTAGCCAACCTGTGGCTCTCCAGGTGTTGTAAAACTGATTCACAGCATGCTTTGTCAGGAATCGGCTATGCTTTTGTTGTTAAAGCATGCAGGGAGTTGTAGGTTCAGAACACCTGGAGAGCGACAGTTTGGCCAGGCCTGGTGTAGGGCATCCTTGCATGGATCATAAAGTCTTTCTTTGTTGTATTCAGGTCACCACGCAGACACAGGTCCAGCTCCCTTTCACCGGGCCGACTGAAGGAAAGACGTGATGATGAAAAGAAAGATGGTAAAGACTCAAAAGTAGCCAAGGAACGGCAGATAACAGGTCAGCATACAAAACAATGCATACATATTGGTACATTTAAACTACCCGTGGCTGTAATTTAAAATCAAGAAATGTTATCCTCTGCAATTATAATTTGTAAAATATAGAAATTGTTAAGCTTAGTGTTGAGCCAGTTGACAGAATTTGCTATAAAGACATGATTCTTATTCTTGAGATACACTTTACCCTATATAAAAATGATTAAAATTTATAAATCTATAAATGTGACAAAATACTAGGGATGGTTAATGTTTTGTTTCCTTCGGTTTTATGTATGACTGTGATGTAACAGGAAACGTGAGAAAATAAGCTACTAGTTTGCATAATTCCTTTTTAAAGAGGCAGCCTGCTATGATCTGCATAGATCTTAAGAGATCCCCTCTTATCGCTTTATATGAAAATATTAATAGATACGTTGTGCATTGTACAGCAACATGCAGCCTGTGGATCATAATACAACACCCTTTATGTTTTCTAGATAGATGTTCATAATACGCAATGTTCATTGTATCTTGGTTTACAAAAGCTACTTATCTTTTCTCATTTTTGGAAAACAGATGTTTCTTTAGTGACACAGATTAAAAAAACATACATTTTAATGAATGCTGCTTTCTTTAAAGTTGTTCAGTCATTGAATGTTTTAATACATATCACGTTTCAGTGTTGTTTTATAAAAGCAATTGTGACATTTGGCAGAAAAATATAAGCGGAAACCTGGCTAGGAAATTTCATTAATTTTGTCATTTTGCAATTGATTCTGACCACATGATTGGATGTGTTCTAACTATAGTACATTGGAAATAGAGGAATGGTTTTTATAAACCTTGAATACATAACACATCTGGATTGTGTGAGTTGTTTGGCCAGTTTTTCATAGTGTTTAAGGCTTATTATTTCAATGACACTGATGTGCAGGTGTTTTAAATCACTAGTTATCTAGACATTGTTTATCTTTTATGGACTATTTATTTGCTACATAAGTTGAAGGTAGTATTTTTTTTTTTATTCCGTTAAGTGTTCTTAATGCTTTGACATATTTTTGGACTTAATTATGTATTTATTTTAAAATATTTGGAATATATTTTCTACAATCATTAGACATAATTATAGTTGTATTGCTGTCTTGGACTTTTACTTCATAATTAATCAAGTTAATTGCGTTCTCTAATACAGCTCTATATAATTATTGCTTTATGACACATTCTGGTATGGATCTTTATTTCCTTATAAACATTTTATTTGTCCTTTTTTATATTTTTTTATTTTTTTTTTAAATCAAAAAAATTATATATCTATTATTTAATGCAGGCCAAAATTCTAGGAGACCAGTTTTTCAACAAACAATATATAATCTAGAAATATCTTTTTCTCTCTCTCCTCCATGTATGTGTCTATGAAATATACACATCTTTGAGCCAAAAAATTGGTCCCACTCATGCCACCAAATAGCTCAGACGTGTAAGCTGTCCTGTGGTATGTGGCATCAGGATGTTCACAGCATGTAAGTCCTGTAAATTGCAAGATGAAGCCTCCATGGCTCCGATTATTTCCAGGGCATTCTGCAGATTCTTATTCAGGTTGATATCTGGGAGTTTGGAGACCAAATCAACACCTTAAACTCTCGTGTTTTGCGGTTTGGCTGGACGCATTATCCTACTGTAAGAGGCCACTGCCATCAGGAAATGCTGTTGACATGAAGAGGTGTACTTGGTCTGCAATAATGTTTAGGCTGGTGGTATAGTAACATCCACATGGATGCCAGGTCCCTAGTTTCCCAGCAGAACATTGCTCGATATCTTGCACCTACCCTGATGAAAAAAGCGATTGATACGTCCATATTCCATGTTCTGATTTACTTTAAATAGACAAGTCCATGTAAAGGCTCTTTTTTTGCCATGATTATTTCAAGTTTTTAGAGTGCCTCCTATAATTGCTGAAATTATGTATATATAAACATTATTATTGTTTATTTTTAAGGTGACACAAGGTGTCCACAACGTTGTACAAAATGCTACAACAAGATACATACAGATATAAGACATACAGGGTAGGAATGGACAGCGTAGTAAATAATAAAAACAATATAAGTATAAAAATATTGCAAAAGTAAAATAAAGTGAAGCAAGCACAGACAGCAAGGCAAGATTAAAGGTGTCAAGCTTGGCAGATCAGGGAGGAGGGGATAGAGTGCATTTAGAGGTTGAGAGAGAGCCACCAGGACAGGGTAAAAGGGTAGCAGAGGGGGGCAAGAGGGTAGAAGTGAGGGGGGAGTGGTGGAGGACGAAACAACACTTGAATAGAGGGCCCTGCTCACATGAGCTAACACACTAAGTGGGAGGCATGAACTTAGAAGAGTGGAGGAGATGGGAAGGAGAAAAAGGGATAGATGAAGGATGCAGTGAGGATGTTAAGTGGAGGAGGGGCAGGCTAGCCTGAATAGGTGTGTTTTGAGTAAGCGTTGCAGTGTAGGGGAGAGTCTGACTGAAGAAGGTAGGTCATTCCAGTGCAGAGGTGCAGCACAGGAGAAGTTCTGAACAGGGATGAGATGGGATCGGTAGGGAGGTCAGACAGTTATAGTTAGCAGAACAGAGAGGGCGGGAAGAGGTGTGCATGGAGAGGAGAGAAGATAGGTAGGGAGCAGTGGATGAGGAGATAGCCTTCAAGGTGAGGATAAGGAGTTTAAAGAGAGGTCTGACGCAGACAGGAAGCCAGTGGAGGGTTTGACATAAAGGTAGAGGTAGAGCAGCATGAAGCTGCGGAAGATGATCCTGAAAGCCGCATTGAGTATTGATTGTAGGGGGAATATAGATAGATATAGATATATATATATAGATAGATAGATATAGATATATATTTTGTACAAATTCCCCTTGCCTTGTGCACCGGTCATATATATCACTTTATAAACTGATTTTGTAGCTGCCTCCATTTTGGATATGTGATGTGTGTGTGTGTATGTATATGTATGTGTGTGTGTATATATATATATATATATATACACACACACACACACACACACACACACACACACACACACACACACACACACACACACGCACCTTATCTGTATAAGTCTTCTGCCCTCTATAGCATGCACTGTCCCCTGATACTGCAGGGAGAGAAGCTAGCAGAAAAATTATGGGAGATAGTGATCCCCAGTCACCCCATGGATAAACCAGTGTGGGTACTCCTCCATGGCAATCCAGGTGTCAGGTCCAAATATCCAGTCACCATGATGACCTGGTGCCCAGAGTTTGAGCCCTGATATATTATATCTATTACTTGTCTTAAACCAAGGTATTTGCTTAAAGCAAGATAATTTAAATAAATTGGTGCTATAAGCAGTGATTTGTAAATGAGCTAATAGAATTAGATACACTATATCACAGGTAAGACATTAGCAAGTGTGGCAACAAGTCCTTAGTCCCAAGTATGTTAGATATTATTATATTGTTTGTAAGGCACCAATCTTTTGTATATTTTAAGAACTCTAAGTAAAAGTACATATGTGTAGGAGAAGCAAATACAATATTGAGGGTCCGATTCAATGCACTGCAAGTTTTTTCCCAGTCATACATGGTAGGAAAAATAAGTAAATTGCAGAATTAGCTTTGAACTGCAAATAACACCTGCGCGAAGCTAATTGGATCGGGCCTACAGGTCTTGTATTGTCTGCTGCACAGTTACAGATATTTGCATTACATTACATGTCACAGCCTTAAAATGTTTGTTTAATTGTTGTTTTCCCAGAGGAAGATCTTGAGGGAAAAACAGAAGAGGAGATTGAAATGATGAAAGTGATGGGTTTTGGCTCATTTGATACCACCAAGGTAATGCATTTTTATTGTTTTGGCTTTATTTTTAAATGATATCCTTCTGTAATAAACAAAATAAAGTTGGTTCATCATTTTTTTTATTACATATCTGTTTAGGAATCCAGGCAGCATTTCTTCCTACTAAGCTAATGGAAAAGGCCTGTCAAGCAAAATCATTCTTGAGTCTCCCTTCAAGAATATTTACTGCTATCATCTAGTTACGTTTAGATATTTTATACAAATGATCAATTTCCTGTTCATTTTATTCTGTTGAAATCATGGTTTCTCAAAAAACTAAATGAATCATTGAAAAGGTATAGAATAAATGAAATGCTAAATTATAACTAACTTGGAACAAGGGAAAAGAATGGTTGGTAGATCCTGCAGTAGTGTATTCCTAGTGGGCAATCTTGTACTGATCAGCAGAGTGAGTCAGGGTGTGGATTCTTAGTCAGGGAGACATGTCTGGACATTTAGCTTTCTATAATGTCACTTAAAAATGCCCCACTTCTATTGTATTTTGATGACACTTAAGTTCTAAACAAAGTCGTTGTAAAATTCTAATAAATATAACAAAAATAAAACTTGGTTCATGGAAATGCATGGAAAATATTATTTCTTTTAGATGCACACATACACTGTCTTAGTTTTGTGTATGGGTGTAGTTTCCTAATAACGCTAAACCTATATGAGACAACCGTTATCTACATGTTCTGATGATGATAATGGTAACCTATCACAGCAACAAATCTGCAGATAGACTCTTGACTAATTTCTTCTTTCTGAGCTGTAAATTTGCAGCTCTCTACTTCCCTCCTCCCCTGTAACCATCTGAGAGAAATAATTTTCCTTCTGTCTCCGCTTTCTCTTGTGAGAGTCCTGCCCTTCCCCCTCTTTCCCTAGTAATCTGTATTCTAGCACAATGCATGCATTTGTATTGGCTGGTTATCATTATTCTACATTGTAGTCATGCTTTACTTTTCTTCTGGCTTCATAAAATACAACTACTAATCATACATAGCATGTGTTGTGTCTTTGAGCAAAGAGAGCGTAGAAATACTGGGCCAAATTCACAACTGCGTTTTTTTTCATACGTCCTTAATTTTTGGGAATCTAGTTACTACACATGCGTAGTAACTATTTTACTCTGTCTACGTAGTGTTTCGTTATGTAGATTGCGTACATGCAGTCTTTAAAACGCTACGTAGATAGCATCAAATAGTTACTACGCATGCGTAGTAGCTAGATACGGACGTATGGGGAAAAAAACGCATTTGTGAATCTGGACCACTGACTTTTGTTTTCTGTTTACTCTGTACAGTGTTAAATGAGATCTGAAATGTTGTCAACCTACAACTGTATTTAATGAATGCTTCAAGTCCTCTGTTTTTCTGAAGGTCAGGTGACCAATGTAATTTAACATATAACCATAAGCCCTTAGCAGCGTGAGCGGGAAACCTTTAACACTTTGTCTATTTTTCAGCCACAAGATGGCACTTAACCACCTAGATAATTTACCTGTTTCTATATATATTATTTGCAATATATTTGCTTTTCTGTTTCCTTTACTTCAAATTACGTTTCTTTCCCACAACTTTAGGTTTCTTACACACACAAAATAAATATACTTTAAAAGCTAACTGTGTAAATTGATGCAGTTTGTCCTTTTTATATCACTATTTTTTTTATGTAAACTGGGGTAAAGTAAGGAAAAATAAATATAAAACTCTCAAAGCAGAAAAACCAAAGCTTTATACTTCATCCTCTGAACAGAGCATTTGAAGCATGTTCCAAGTCTTAAAATAGCAAGATTGGTTTGCAAACGAATGTGTGAATACAGATCTATTTCTTTACATTGATTTTAATGACTTTGTATACATGACCTTATTCTTATTTTTATGGCCAACTGTCACTATCATTAATCTGGATCTTTACTGGACAGTAATCAATAACCAACCAATAGCCTCAAATAATGGGAGTCCTGGGGCTGCCTTGGCTCTTTGTCTTCCCTCATATTGTGTAATATGGAGGTCATATACTGCTAGTGACCTCTGATTGTATGAAGCAAATGTGACCATGTTGTACTGTGTTCTCTTTCAGGGGAAGAAAGTAGACGGTTCTGTTAATGCATATGCCATAAATGTGTCTCAAAAGCGGAAATACAGGTAAGAGTCACGCATAGCAACTAACCTACAATACATGCACCTTGCTGTTTTGTTAATGTAAGTCTTCCTTTATGGTGGTGACTTCCAATAGGTACTTTGATATCTACAACAGGGGCAGATAGGTGTAAATGAAAATAAAGTATTGTGGGCGCTAGAAGTGGAAAATCTCTACCAAAATAAATCCTGAAGAGTGATAACTGGCTCATAACCCTGTACATAATGGTGAAACTTTAAAAGGCTGATGTGCTTCAATAATAAAAAAAATATAAAATCAATCAGCCTTTGTGTAATGAATTTACCAACAAATAAATCAACTTCTGTGTGATAAATATATCATCATATAATCATAATAAATATACCTTAGTGAATATGGAAAATATATTTTAAAAAATGTGCACAAAAAAAGCGATGTGTAAAAATTAAATAATCAACAAAACTTATGCAATGATAAGCAAACCAGTGTTCAAAAATAAACTAGTGTGTATAAACAGTCCCAAGAATGAATCGATAAGCTCGCAGTTCTGAAGGAAAATGATGGAAAACAGGAGATTCTGTTCAGAGACGTTCCTTCGGGTCTGTTGTAGAAGATATATTCCTCTTATGTCAGAGACGATAAACTGCAAACGTAGATGGTAACTACCCAGAGTCCAGGCATCTTGATGCTGGGCAGTTACCATCTACATTTGCAGTATATTGACTCACACTCTTGTTTATTTTTGAACACTGATTTGCTCATCATTAAATAAGTTTTGTTGATTATTTAATTTTTACTCTTTTTTTTATTGTACACTTTTTTAAATATATTTTTCGGATTTACTATGAGGCATATTTATTATGATTGGTATAATATGATTATATCATGATGTATTTATCACACGGAGATTAATTTCATTGTTATATTCATTACACAAAGGCTGATTCATTTTACATTTTTTTAATTATTGAAGTACATCAACCTTTTGAAGTTTCACCATTCTTCACAGGGTTAAGAGCCAGTTAGCACTTTTCTAGATTTATTTTGGTGGAGATTTACCACTTCTAGTCCACAATACTTTACTTTTATTTCCCATTATTGCTTTTAACACAAAGTGGTCCATGTTTTGGTACTGGCGGGCGGCTCTTTTGAAGTTTCCTTTACACTCACTTAGTGCGCGTTTTTTTATTCATGTGCAGATAGGTGTAAAGTCTAAAAGAAAAATGATTAATCTACTAAGGTTCAAAATAAAAATTGCTCTATTTTTAAGTAAAATGATCCAAAATTGCTATGTTCATTTGAAGTTAGTTTAATTATTTTTCCCCCTTTTTATAGAACTACCACAGATTTTGCCTCAGTTAGAGAATTAGCAATTTCCCAGTTGAATACAATGTAAAGGTTGCCAAATAGCAATGCAACCATGGTTACTCCATGCGCAGCGTAAAAAGATTCTAGAAATAGTCGTTTTCTAGGTCTTTGTGACACTACTCTAAACAATAGTTATACATTTATTTTCATTTATGGTTTTATTCCTCTGCTTGGCTTTGTAACCCTAGACATATAATAATGAATTTTGTCTGAAATATTGAGGTGCTTTTGCTTCCATATTCCCATTCAGAGGGTAGATATAGACAGTTGTACAGGCTGATGGGAGATAAAGCATGGCTCTCCAACACACATTGGTGATTTTATGGCCCCTGCTAAACTGATGTAGCAAGAATGTAATGCCATGCCCCTCCATAGGAAAGAATCCTCTTCAAACCAATTTATTTTACTCACTGGAAAATGTTACCTGTGTATAAATGAAAGTGATGGTGCAGCACATTTATCAACTAATCAAGATTATAAACCTATTCTGAGCGTTCTGTTGTGCAAAAACACAATTAATATCTACTTCAAATGTCAGCCTGGAGTAAAATAATTCACTGTCTGTAAAACATGAAAAAAAAAAGCTGTTTCTAAGTAGCCCTTGGATCAGGAACTGGTGATTTTCTTATCTTCATGCCCACACATTTCAAACAATAAAAGCTAGTGTCCTGTCCTTATCTTCAGGGATAGCTTCTGTGGTCATAGACTATACACATCATAGTGTTACAGTAACCTTCTGTTTACATGGCTCGTAACATGCAAATATACACAGAGGATAAATGATGAGTATTTGCAGCACTGGACATAATACGCATGAATAGATAAAAAGGGAATAAAACAAGCGCTGGGAAATAACAATGCTGCAGCTAATCTTTCTCTAGGGGTCTACCAGCCCCTACAACTAGAAACAGCTTAAATATATATAGATGAAAAAGATAAGCGCTGCACTGACTCCTATGGGTGTTGGTAATAAACACTAACATACCAATTATAAAAGTCCAATGTGCTCAATAAACGTCTAAGTCCAGTGGCATTGGGGTAGATCCAGAACTCTGCTTGCAATCTGTTTACTAGCGTAGCGTATTTACGCATGCGTACCTTCTATACACTCCCCTTGGATGTACGTACTTTGACCGATTTCCGCTTTTCAAACCCTACCTTAACTTTTGCCATGTAATCGCTATCCTCCGCACACATACGGATGGGCAACACGGACTTATGCAGCTAAGCGCGCCTATTGCGTAATTTAGATGTACTTTTGTCTCACGTAAAATTGGCGCGCCCACACGTACGAATTTACGCAACTAATACGTGAATGGCCCATACGCTCAGAGTTATGTTACGTAGCGTATCATCTGTCGTGCGCATGCGTAGTAAATACAAAATTCGCACAGAAGCGTTGTTCTGGATCCAATGCTTCTTTGTTGAAGCTATTTGCCCCCACTGAGGTCTTTCATAATTGGTTTGTTAGTGTTTATTACCAACACCCATAGTTGTCAGTGCAGCGCTTATCTTTTTTTCACCTATATATATATATAATACACATGAAGCCACCACTATACAGAAATGGTATTGGCCTTGCCCATTATCCAGGGCACAAGTTAAATTCATGCAGCTATTATTTAACACTGTTCCCCTCCGTTCAGTCACACGCTATATATACAATACTATGCCCTCCGTTATTCCTGGCTGATTATGCTTTATACATTGTTAGAAATGTGTAGTCTGATCATTTGCTGTTTGTCATTGTCACACCTTCTAAAAAAAATAGATTTAAATCACTATATAAATATATTGATTTTATGGATTGTTGTATTTTTTAAAGGTTTATGCATAATTATAAAACCGGACCATGAATATTAGGCGCACCCTGCCACCCCCCTTACTGTCACTCCACTACACTCTACAAATGAACAAGAAACACATATAAATATTAGTGTGAAGCGCTAAGTATATCCTATAGACAGAATAATTTTAGTCACATACACATTTATTTTTTTATGGTTTATATGAGAATTTGAAATGGTTTAAATTTCTGTATATAAGATATACTTAGTGCTTTACACTAATATTTATATGTGTGGTTTATGCATAATTAGTATTTTTGGGCACCCCCAACTAATGTCTGTTTATTACAATAGTCCTAATTGTCATTACAATTCTAGGTCTTGTGTTGTGCTCTTCATGCTTTACCAATGAAACGGTTTATTTCCTTAGATACAACTGGTATTCCTCCTAATTTGCCAATTTGGGCGCATTTCATGAAAATGTTTTATTTTATGTTTAGAGGTCCAAGTTTCCTTCCTGATGATAAATGTTTCATCCCTCCCACTAAATAATGTACCCCTGCCTTATTCTTTGAAAATCCATTAGAATGAAGTGACATCTGGTTGTTTATTTATTTAGGGATGTTTTTTTCGTAGGCTAAACTGTAAAAAAAAAAAACCCCTTTGCTTTAGTTTAGGGCATGTCTGGCCAACCTGTAGCTCTGCTAGTCTTGTTAAGCTATATGTCCCAGATATGGGCATAGCTAATAAGTGGCATAACATGTTGGGATTTGTAGTTTGACAACACCTGGAGAAACATGGTTTGGCCGTGCTGCTTTAGGGCATAAAACAAAATTGTGCCTAGCTACTGGCTGCTTGTCCTGTATAATCTGTGCCTGTGAAAACAATCCTGGACAAATGTGGAACAATCAGAGCAGGAAGACTGTCTGATATCTTGGAATCCTGGTAGTGAATTATAAGATTAGAATGTATTGTTTCATTGTTTTAAGACTACAGATATACTACTAGACTCTTTTTAACAACATGCAGCCACATTATACATCGTTACGCTTACTGATATTCTGTAACTTGATTTTTTCCTTCTTTAATGCAGACAATACATGAACAGAAAAGGAGGGTTCAACAGACCTCTGGACTTTATTGCGTAAACTGTGTTGAAGGATGGATCTTATGTGAAGTTGGACTCTTGATGTTTGTAGGTTTTTGCCTTTTTTGCAGTCACTGCATAGATCTGACCCACAAAGAACTACATCTCGTTATCCATGTGCTCCTGTTTGCTCCAGTAATGTGCTGAAAATGTGGACCCGTGCTGCGTGTTTACCTTAGGATTCTGGAGACTATTTCCCTGTGAGGGGTTACTTTGTAGTTTGGAATTGTATGACAAAAATGTTACAATCTAATTCTATTTTAATTTTAGTCTTTTTACATTGTTTTCACCCATTATAGTAATTATTGAAAAATAAAACTTTTATGTAACAAGTGACATTCTTGAATGGGTCTAAACAGTGTGTGTATAAGAAAGTGCATTCTCAGAAATCTATCTATAGTAAAGCTGGCCATACACTATGTCGATTATCGATAAACGGGATGATGTGCCAGAGAAATGTCCCGTTATCGGCACCATACACCTCTCCTGTTGGGGCTGATAATCCTAGCAGAAGAAGGGGGGCCAGGGCTCTCTACTACTCTATGTACTATGCTGCTCTGACAGCTCTGAAGTATATCTCCAAAGCTGTCAGAGCAGCATAGTACATAGACATACCGCAGCGGCTTTTGCAGGGAGCAGTAGAGCCAGGGATCAGCCGAAGCCGCGCTGTGTGAAGCGCAGCTTCGGCTGATCCGTCTCTATGAACTGTCAGAGCAACATACTACATACATCTGCAGCAGGACTTTTGAAGAATAGAGCCTTTAAGCTTGCTGATTGGCTCCCTTAAAATATCGTGAGCTTGCTCTCGATATAAATCAAACATGATAAAAGAGCAAATAATCGTTCTGGTGCGCTTATTTGGCGTTTGAAAAATTTATCCTGGCCACTAACTACGCGATTATTTGCCTGTTCACCAGCAAATTGGGTGATCAGGGCGATAATCGCTCTAGTGTATGGCCAGCTTTAGTGATATTACTGGATTACACACACAAAAAGATAATATAGATCTATATTTCCTATTTGTGTAAATGTGAAGTACCTCTGAAAAGTTGTTTGTTTTTTGTTTTTAGGGGGAATTTGTTATAATTAAAAAAAAAAAAAAATAAA
The DNA here is from genome assembly GCA_011038615.1 of Limnodynastes dumerilii. NCBI lineage: Eukaryota > Metazoa > Chordata > Amphibia > Anura > Limnodynastidae > Limnodynastes > Limnodynastes dumerilii. The sequence goes on along the minus strand of WWET01000867.1, from coordinate 195,685 downwards.
CATTTTGGATAGTGACAGAGGACCTGATTCACTCTTGAGAATGAGTTAGGTGCGAACACAACTGCACCTAACTCGCTCTTCCAGCCCCTAAGCCGCAACCACCCCCACCCCCATTTTTAGGTACCTTAGGGCTCCCTCCCCCCTTAAGAAGGAAACAATACGGAGAATTCGCAGAAGCAGGAGCTTCTTAAGTGTGAATAAGGTCCGGAGTGGAGAAAGTAGAGGTAATGTTTTGTTATACAACCATATAAATACCCTGGGGTAAATTAATTGTTTTCTTGTTCATCGCAGTAAATGTTTGAAATGGCCAATGGTTCCTTATCCTCAGGCGACAGTGTATTATGCACATGACAACAGTGTTTAAAATCTGTAAATGGTGTTAACTGTAAAAAGTTTTATGATTAAGGTAGATTGTTCAAGGTTGCTGATAAGGTGCAGAATGTAAAGTAAAAGATGTTATTGCAATAAGTTCCCACATGACCCTGACCACAAAAGAGGTCAGTGGAAAATAATCTTCAGTGTACAAGAGAAACAAAACACAAACTTGTTTATAGCTGCAACAAGTGGACTTTTTAGTTGGCTTTCATATTGTGTTGAGGATATATTTTGAATCAGTTACATGGAATCATTACATCAATTACAATTTACATTTACCAAATGAACAGATGAAAATGAGGCTGCTGTTGGTTTTATGCACTTGTCGTTGTATTGCATTGTGGAGGATAGAGGGCTGTATTTTTTTTTATTATTTTTTTGTGTTGCTTCCTCGTTTTGTTGCCTCTGTAGTCTATATTTACTTGCATTTCAATGTGCAGTAATCTTGTAGATGGCTGTGTTGTATATAGCAGCTTATAAAAGCAATCATAGTTAAAATATTCTCTTGTGGACACCATAATCCATTTCTACAATGGCATAATACAGCTTGTAAGTATTCATGCCACTAGCATTTTGAGAAGCCATCTGTGATGTCATGCAGTGGAATTCATGTGATATGTGACTTATAAATAAAGGGGTGGTTGGCAAATGATGGTCATCTGTGAAATCACAGCATGAACAGTGCTTTAAAGCCTAAAACACAAGGCCTGTCTCTCTGACTCCCTATGTGTGAACTAGCCCTGTCATTTATAGTAACTCTATTCAGGGGGGGGGGGG
>WWET01000867.1:169747-191018 GCA_011038615.1 Limnodynastes dumerilii | reverse complement strand
AATGTATGTGACAATGAGTGTAAATGTTATCTTTATAAATAGATGCATATATATAAATAAGCTAATAGTTGGCTTTTAGTATGTATGCATTATACACATTAAGGATGTAGAGCGATTGCTATTAAAGTATGTGCTTTTCTTTGTACCTATGATAATTAATATGTTCTGATAACCACAGTTAAGTATAATATTAATATAATTGCTACTCATTATTTACACAGGCCTTTTCTGATAAATTTGAGATGCCATGATTCAATAAGTTTCAATATAATTCAGCATGTGTCAGATAAAATTCTTATTTTGTCAGTATTATGCATGAGTGTAGAGATTTGTTGAAACCAAATTTTGTGCTAATTTCCAAACATGTATACAGCAAAATATAATCTTAGCTATACGCCATATTAATGACTGAAAGCTATTGTAAATACTGGCGTAATGGTGAAAGCAACAATTATCAAGCTACATCACAATAATAGTTGATCATTATCTTCAAAATATTTCCCTTCGTATTGAGAGACTATTATTATGGTAATATATTGAATAATTCACATGATGCAGCAGTGTGGTGCATGAAAATGGAGCCTGTACTTCTGTTTTTTTCTCTCTGTTAACACAGTAGAGTGTAATATATGCCCTTACTAAAAATAGATGTTATTTGCATTGAAAACCAATGCAATTGGCAGATACTGGGTAGCCTCCTAAGAGATGTAGAAATCTATAGTCTAGGATGAGCAGGCTATACACAGTGAGACATTATTATATGCGTGTTACTCGCGGTCAACAGAACAGATTCCAGAGGGGGAGGGGAAAATAACAGTTCAATGCTAGCAAGAGGGGAAAAAAATGTGTTTTTCATTTCTTCTTTTTTTTCTGTAATTTATTCTACTATACAAACAGACTTCATACATTTAAATGCCACTTTGATTTGAAGCATATTAAGATCACTGTAACCAGATTCAGTGTGCATTTTTTTTAATATACGCAACAAAAGTATAGCATATGTTTTTTAACGGTGCTGTCTGTCATTTAAAGAGCAGGGATGTTCAACTGTATTTCACAACATTATTTCGTTTTGCTGGCTGCACTTTATTTAATGAGATGGTCTCACGTTTACAAATGTTTTTTTTTTTGCTGATGAAAAACTGTGAGCCTCTTTTTTTTTTTTCTATTTTTTCTATTTTTTTATTGATGACATATAATGGCTTGAACGTGCAGGCTTGCTTCCAATTTAGTATTTTTCTAGCCTGCCGAAGAGAAAGGTAAACAGCCTGACAGATAGGTATTCGGTCTGCAGTGTGACATAATCAGCAAGAAGTCTCACAACTTGTTTTTTTTTTTTTTTTTCCTGTATTGATTTGCTTGTCAATCACTCCTATCTTCATGCATTATTATTATTTTAAGAGTTTATAAATATATGGATGTGTATGGGTAAATATCCTGTATTTTGTTTTAATTTTGCAATTCCTTAGATTTCCTTATTCATTCTTTTTAACATTCATATTTTCATATGCAATATTGTGGTTTTTTTGCATTGCTTTCACTTAAATATTGGCAACACTTGTGTTTCATTGGCCTGTGAATATATTCATTAGCAGTGGTGTGATCTTATTCTGCTGCTTGTGATTTGGGAGAGAAATCATTGCAGTATTTTTGTTAACTGTCAAGTTTCTTCTAATCTACAGAAGCTGAGCATGGTTATGCTTCCATGTTGCCTTACAATAGCAAGGAGAGGGATAGCTTAAAGAGAAAAAGCAAATCGAAAAAAAGCAGCAATAGCAGGTAAGAACGACAAGGCTCCATTTTATTTTATTTCTTTTTTTACCTTTTGGACTGCAGTATGTCTCCGCCACTGGGAGTTTTTCCTCCCTCCTCACATGTAGTCCACATGTGACATTCGGAAGGCATCACACCCGCGTGGGTTTCTGCCTTCATTGAGAAACCTCTTGTGATTACTGCTCTTGTTTTCATGTGCAGAATGTGTTTGAGCTGTTAAAGCAGTGTGAATGAATAGCAGGCTGGCACGCCATGTGTATAAAATAGGAGGTAACACGTCTCAGGGATTGCTGCAACTATGGTCGTTTATATTTTACAGCAATAATAAATAGTATAAATGAAAAAAATGACGTTTATGCTGTCATTTTGTAATAATGGAATAAGGCCAGTTATTGTGCGTTTGCAGGAACATTTGACCGTATTAACAACAATATACCACCGATCCAGCTTTTTTTTCTTTATGATACAGCATCGCTAGATATACGATGTTCTCAATAGGTGCATGTTCAACATTATTTATTGTTGTTTTCTGAATGTCATAGTATCTGCATGCAGGTGTTATATATATATATATATTCACATACACAAGCACTCCACCGCTACTTAGACAAATGTGCACCCTTTGTCTTTAAAGCAAACATGTCAAAAAGTTTAGATAAGGGTTCTTTGTTTTTGTACCTTTTTAAATAAAAATATGGAAAAGAAGAATTTAATGCTTGGAACCCTTCTTATGCACATAAGAGGATCACAGATATAAGATATTTAGAAGATAGTCTAGCTTACACATATTGGCGTTCAGGGGATCTCAGAAAGTGCTGTGCTTTTATAACATGTGGCCCAGATCTTAGCATGAAATGTGCAGTCAGGACTCTGCTAACCTAGGGCTATATTTACTAAGCTGCGGGTTTAGAAAAGTGGAAATGTTGCCTATAGCAACCAATCAGATTCTAGCCCTCACTTTTCTATTGCATACTAGAGAATGTCATCTAGAATCTGATTGGTTGCTATGGGCAACATCTGTACTTTTCCAAAGCTGCAGCTTAGTAAATCTGGCCCCTAGTGTTTGTTAAATTATAATAGATTCCACTTGGAGAGCAAATCTACTAAGCATGTTGACAATGCTGGTGTTGGAATCTCAAAGGCCTCATTACAATTATTACCACCACAAATATATTTGTGTATTGATTAGGGGCTTAGTAGAAGAAAAAATAGTTTTCCTTTTACATGGTTAGCAAATCCCCCATTAATGGTTTTCCAGTATAGTTAAGGGCTGAGCGTTTCATTTGGTGAGTTACCATAGCAACTTTATCCAGGTCACATGGGTAGCTATGATGTTGGATTTCCTAGTCATGGCATATTTCTCTCCTGGTGAGGAACTTGAATTATGCTATGCAGGCTCCCAGATGAAGGTCACGCAGAGTTCGGGCCCCATGGGTCATTCTTGGTGATAATTGTCACCACAAAATCAGTTGTGTGAAAGGCGATGACACTCATGCATAACTAGGATGAAGCAGATGAGATGGAGCCAGAACATCTCTCATTGGTTGCTGTGTATACTAATTTATACAATGTAACCTGAATAGAGACTCCTACAATTATCTCATTGTAAGTGGCCTGTCCTAAACCTGGGCACTGAACACTGCAAGCAGTGATGCAAATTGAATTTGACAGTGTTTCTAAATGGTTACTATAGTAACCACATACATGATTTGGTCAAGGCAAACACACAATAAAAATGTACAAACTTGAAATCTGCATAAGGACACAAACTGAGAGGCAGTGTGACGCAAATTACATGCCTGTTACAGTGCAGCCACTAAATGCATATACTCTGTTAGCTTGGAAAAAGAAACTGATCAAAGAATAGTTTAATTTAGCTTTCTTGACATTAGCTTTGCCTAAGTATTGTTCAGGTGTCTGTACAGAAAACCTACGTATGTGACACAGATTTTCTATCCAGTGTAAAGATGTTGGACACAGGGACTAGACCGCTGAGGAATTAAATGGATGTCAGTCAGTCCCAGCACACACACAATAGGTGTAGAAGGTTCTAGACTACATGCCAGCTGCAAACAGGACCTGCATGTGAAAAATATCATTGTCAAATACAAACCATGGACTGAATGCATGCAGTTTCCATGGAGAGGGGAGTAAACTCCCCGTCACTCCCCTCTTTCATGTGTAAAAAAAAAAAAAGTGACTTGCTCTACCATAAGGTAGCCTTAAGTCACACTTGCAGATGAGCCCGTCCGTCCGACCACTGATCCACTCGTAAGTGTGTGATCTCCACCCACCTTAGCGTGCAGAGGGGAAGCACAGCCCATTTGTATTAAAATACCATCGTACGGAACTAAGTTATTAAAACTAACGTCATATTTGGAGGGCGCATGCGCACTTTGTGTGTGGGCTGTTGTACGGACCTGTGGATCCAGTCCCATGTTATTAAATAAAAGTGCACTCTGAAAATGAAAGCAGCTATTGCTCCCCTTGTCTCCTGTAAGATGGGCTCCATATGATTACTTTAGAATCACAGCAGCGTTATCCGGGATTTTGGCAGCATATAGGTAAATAGAAATGGTGTTAAGGGAGCAACAAAAAAGAAAATGGATTCCTGGTAAGCAGGTGCAGGGCCATCTGTTTTGGTGTCTTCTCTCTGTTACCTGGAAACAGTGTTTATCATAAATAGCATATTCTCCTATGTAAATGTACCTAGCTCGTAAGCAGACAGACATACATCCTGCTGTCTCATATAAAGGAACTATGGACCATAATCACACTGAAGTGTAGAATCCCTGTGCGTATTTTTGTAATCGGATAAACTACGCATGCCCAGAACCCAACTATACACAAGTAAAGAACCATGGCCGACTGCTTCACATACATGGATGTCAGACTTAGGACTGATGCACACATCGGCATGGAATGAGTCCCGCATATGTGTCTAGAGGGGCAAGACTCTTAATGCAAATAAGCTGCACATGGGCTACTAATGCTCAGTATAGGCGTTCCAACAGAGTTAGGACTGATTCACTAGTAGGAGTGCCTTACGGAAACTAACATATGCATTGGAAAAGTTTGGGTAGCCCTCGACCACTCGTTCGTTAAAGAACCATGTTTGCTGTGCGGCCATGCATCTTCTACTTAGTTGAGCCCACACCTGCTGCGTGTTAATAATCGATGGATGTGTGTTTTTAAATTAAACAAATAAAGACTCGTTTATTTAGTCCTATGCTGATTTTACATTTTGTGCAAGACTTTACTATTGTAAAGGTGCTGTTATTTGGGAGTTTTTTTATTTACTTTTAATTTTGTGAACGAACACCATTACATTTACTTATATTTAACTGTATTGGTTGTTTTTGTTTTTTAAATACTTATTTTTATAAAATGTGTTATGTAATGGATCATTTGATTTCTAACTTCATGCAGTATGCCTTTTTGTGTATTATTAAGCATGTCATGATTATTATTATTTCAAGTTGTATTTTTAATGGTTACTTTTGTTTACATATGTTAATGAGAGCAGGAGCTGTTTTTATAAAACAAAAACGTTACTTTTCCAATGCCTAATCAGTGCGATTAGTTACATATCTTTGAATCGTAAGCAATTTTAAGCACCTTTTATGCACGACCGATTCACAGCTAATAAAGTCCACACGTAGCTAATTACATGCAGGAAAGACTTACATCCTAACGTTGCACTCCTGACACAGGGGTTTCTTTCTTTTCTCTGAATCGGTATAGTGGGTTTTTTGCGTGTGTATATTTAGGGGAGTTCTTAATTAGGTTCTATATTATTATTATTATTATTGGGCTGGATTTATTAAACTACAAAAAAGGAAAAGTGGAGATATTGTCCATAGCAACCAGATTCTAACTGACGTTCTCTAATATGTAATAGGATAGTGTGCGCTAGAATCCGCTTGCAGATTCTAGCTCACACTATCCTATTGCATACTAGAGGAATCTGGTTGTTATGGGCAACATTTCCACCTTTGCTTTCTGCAGTTTAGCCCTGTATGTTTGTAAACATAGATTTTGCTAGGTGAAGATATTGTAATTGTAATCTGTAGCTTATTTGTTGATTTTTTTTTTTTGCCTATTTTGTACAGTATATGTGAGACATCCGAACGCACTGTTATGTTATAACCACAAGTACAAGATTATAAATTGTAATCTGCTTTATTTTATATTTCTATTTATTTGACTGTTGTGTTATTTGCAAAATACCTTTTTAGGCCTCATCCCCCTAACCTGAAAAGCTGCTCACCAGAATAAATGTATTTGCTAAGTGTATGTATAAAAGGTATACACGTGCGAGGCAAAGATATATATTTTCCTCCTTCCTTGTATATGTGGTTCCAGAGAAACGTGTTATTACTGATCTCTTCCTGTATAAAGGACAATATTTACAAATTTCATCAGGGAATTCCAACAAATATTCATCTGTTTGTTTATTTACCTTTTCTGTGTAAGTGTTGTTTTATACAGTCTAATACAAATGGCATTTGAGTGTGATGTTACGCTTTGGAGTGTGAATGTAATCTCTGGTGATAATAGGGTTTTCAGTTTGATGATTGGGTCCCTGTCCTGTCTAAGCTTTTTTTTGTCTTGTAGAAAATCACTGAAACCAATATGAATCATTATACCGAAACCCAGCCCTTTCCAATACTCCTACTCCTTTCTGTTGCCCATGTTTTTCAAGTTTGTTTACCTGTCACAGCCAATAAAGTTGAGCTATGAAGCTAAGAGGAGAAAATAGTCTAAACACGATACATGACATGTATTCAGCAGGGTACACACACTTGTTCTTATTGTTATGATTATCTTGCAAATCATATGATAAATGACAGTGTAAGCCGACCTGCCTCCAGTTCTCTACATGGATCTGTGTTCCGTCCAAATGCAGATCCATACAGAGGCCCTGACTCAGAGATTGAAAATAAGAGAGGAAAGTTACTCCTAGGAAAAACCATTTCAATGTTTTCAGGGGAGAGTCAAATTTAGTTTATATTATGTATGCAATGATAATACTTTACTTTTACTTATTGCACACAGATACTGACCACTTCACTTTTACACTATTAATTAGACTTTATTTAGGGCTGAGAAACATTATCGCTTAACTATAATACTGTTTGCAACAGATGAAATTTGACTCCCCTGAAATCAACATGTTATATTTTAAAATTAACATATGCATAAAGTTGAAAGCAAACTAACAAAAAATACATATAATATACGGCAAGGTATGCGGGGTACAGCATATACAGGAGGTCAGCCAGGCTCTAACCCAAGTTACGCCTTTGTATGTGCATCAGGATCTCCATCAGGACTTTGTATTTTAAGAAAATGATATATATTTTTTTACCCGATCAGTGCTGTTATTGTTTACTGCATGATTGTTATCTGTCATGCTAGAGATCAGTGGGCAGCCACTGCAACGTGTCCCATACACCGATAAATGCGCGGGTACCATCACTTTTGCACACATATAGTGTAGAAACCATAGGGTATTCTGTTTTGATTTTGTTTTTATCGGGAAGGCGTAATAATTCATACATTTAGATCATTGCCCTACAGGGAAAAGAGAAGATGTGATCGGGGTCTTGTGCAGGTTTTCTCCATTGAAGATGATCATGTGATTGCCCTTTTTTCTTCTACTCGCATCCCAAACAAAGGAAATCATTGGTTAAAAAAATGGTTTGCTTTAGCTCATCACACTGCTTTATATACACAACCACAACATTGGCCAAAATTAGTTTTTTTTTCTTATGAAAATAGCAGCAATTTGAATGCTAAATCTGGTTGTCTTCATTGAATTCACCTGTGACTGGCTATTAATAAAAGAATTATATACTGACTGTCGCTGCAAGTAGTGGTAAATCAACAGGTATTTATTCTGATACTAATTTGCTGTGTCTAGGAACACTATCCTGTCATCATGATAACAATCCCAGGCATATGCCCAGGGGTGGATAAGGGAAGAGGGTGTATTTTATAGTCACTTGTTTTACATAATACATACAGTCATAGCTAACTGTCACTGCCATAAAATATAAAATCTGAGATTATTGGATCTATATACTGATGACCAGATACCTTTTTAAAATTGTGTTCATCATTTCATCCTTTAATGTCTTGGTGATGGTAGAACAAGTGCAGGAAATGTTATCTTACATTTTTAAAATATAACATCAGGTAATGCTATACCAAAAGCTTGATGAACGGCAGATCCATGACCAGATATTGTAAGCAGACGTCAAAGGTCTTTGTCCCCCATTTCTGCTGCCCCTGGTGATAATAAAACGCTATTTGATCAAGACAAGAATAGGTTCTCACCACTTTGCAATAGCGTTTATTGACAGACAGTACATTATATGATTAGGTTCTGGTTTATTTAGAAGTTTTGGGGTGACGGGTATTTTGTGCATATAGAACCAAAATCTTTTATAATTATTTTCTTGTTTTGTTTGGTCACTACTGATTTCTATTATATGGCTACCATGGCAGCCACAGTCATATAGCACATGATCAGAATTTGAGTCCCATTTGTGCGCTGAAAACCCTCCCCCGGTTTTCTCCTTTTTCCCATTACACGACTGACTGGCAGTTATACATCATATTTGTTGCTTCTCTTTGGACCAGATCCTAAACTAAGTATGCTAGCGTATTGACGCTAGCTGATGATGTAATTTCACCTGTTCGTATTTACGCTAGCCGATGATGTAATTTCACCTGTTCGTATCTACGCTAGCCGATGATGTCATTTCACCCGTTTGTATTTACTGCGCATGCGCACGGCAGATGTTACGCTACATAAGTCCTAACGTATGTACCATCAGCGTAAATACGAACGAAGGGGCGTGTCATCCATATGACACCCTTAATTATGCTTTGGAGGCGAAGGGAGGCATTTAAATTGGACAGTATGGGCTGGGTTTGGCCGTCACGTACGTAAATCCATTACGTACGTCAGCACTTACGCTAGGAAAAGTTAAGGTAGGGTTTGGGAAGCGTAAAACGGCCAAAGTACGCACGACCTGGGGGGGGGGGTGCATAGTATTTATGCTAGCGAAAATACGCTACACGTTCTAACGTAACTAGCCCGTAGGTCTGGATATACCCCTTTAGCGCTATATAGGTAAACAAGGAAGACTTCTAAGACAGCTAAAAGTCTTATGCATCTATTTAATCTAATATTAATATGAAAAAAGCGTGTGGCAATCTTTATTAAGTTGTGTTTTGGCAAAACAGTACGATAGAAACCATTGTAGACATGATCTGAAGTTTACAGTCTTAAATGGCATGTCAAAAAATGTGATGCACTTGCTTTATTGGTTTGTAAATGTAATGTTGGTTTAAGTGTGGTTGTAGCTCTGTAGGAGGATCATATCCTTTTCTCTTGTATTAATAATGTACTTGAAGCAGTGTATTTAATATTTAAATTACCATGCAATTACTAGCCTAATGTTAGAAAGGATGTGACTAATATATTGGTTATTTTTGTATTTTAGGTCAACCCATAATGAAATGGAGAAGAACAGGTATGTCCAGTCATTTAAAAGGCTTATTTATTCAACCACAACAAATTATTACACCCTCTGAAAATCCTTTCCTTACCCTTCCTTCTTGACGTGTGTATTCCTCCCTATTGCCTGCAGAGTGGGACAACATTAGTCCTTCCCTTCTGAGTGTATTTTGTTTTTTCTTTTTCTCCCCCAATTCTGTTCCACCCTTATAATTGATATAATTATTGGGTAGATTTTACAAAGCAGTTTGTTGTACTTCCCTACTTCAAAGTAAAAAAAATAGCTTTAGTCGTTATTTTTTGTCAGAGGGTTTCTTTTTGTTTTTAGGGGTTTGTCCATACTGTACTAGAAATTTCAACTCGGTATTGTGTGCTACTTTATTATATTCCTTATTTTTACAAACTCCAAGTTTATAGTTGTTTAAAATTAACATGTTTAATGTCAGGAGTCTTGGAAACTTCAATCATTACTGTTCTATATTGGTTAAACTAAGTGTTCTCGTTTTATACATGAATGTTCAACGTACCGAACCATAAAAACCTGATATAGTCAGGATAGAGAGACCTCTATGTAATAAATGCTTATTTTAAACTCATGCTTGTCAGTTTATATATTTCAGTCTGTTGTGTGTGGGAACCTGAATGTATAAAGAAATACCAATGTGTAGTTATGTTTTTATACTATACCTTTGTTTAGTTTTCTTATGTTTTGGGGCTTTTTTTCTATTTTTTTTTTTAGGCGAGCACATTTAAGATTGTGCCTGGAAAAGCTAAAAGTATTGGTACCACTAGGTCCTGAATCCAATAGACATACCACCTTAAGTCTGTTAACCAGAGCAAAGTTGCACATAAAGGTAAGTACGTTACCACAGAGTCAGGCTCCCTCCCTCTGAGGATTCTGGGATTTCGGTATTAGCCAATCCCCTCCCTGTTTCTACAACATTTGTTTACTTCTTTTTATCTTTGTTTCCTAGAAACTTGAAGATGTGGATAGAAAGTCACAACACCAAAAAGAGCAGCTACAAAGAGAGCAGCGACACCTGAAGAGGCAGCTAGAAAAATTCGGGGTTGACAGAATACGAATGGACAGTATAGGGTCTGCAGTGTCATCTGAAAGATCTGATTCTGACCGGGGTGAGAATTATTCCCAGTTTTGTTTTGTTTTTGTAGGTTTTTATTTATTTATTTTGTAATTTTTTTCAGTCTTATTTTATTTATTTAACAGGTTTTTATTTAGTGCCAGCAGATTACGTAAAGCTATGTTTGTTATTACTTAAAATGTTATTCATTGTCTGAATCAGTGTCAACCACCTTGCCAGCCATAAGCATATTCATGACAATGCCTCCCTTAGTAACTAGTGACATCACAGAAACCTAGTAATGATTGGCTGAATATTGACTTATGTGACAAAATGGCTGCTGCTTATATATGTCAGTGACCTTTTTAGGAGATAACTTCTGACTGGGTGTATTTTGTTCACAGAAGAGATTGATGTGGATGTAGAAAGCACAGACTTTTTGACGGCGGACCTGGACTGGAGCAGTAGCAGCAGCAGTGCCAGTGACTTGGATGAAAGAGGAAGCCTGCAGAGCATTTGCAGTGATGAAGGGTATTCCAGCGCCGGTATTAAACGGCTAGAACTACAAGACAATCCAAAAGCCAGTGTTACCCTATAAACCACCAGTAAGAGAAGGTGAGGGGAAGAGGTTTCAGATGTCCCAGCAATCCGTCCCTCTCCTTTCCAGTGCTCCCACATCAGAGACTGTCTTCTCTAGTGACTGTATTCACACCATAATCTTGCACGTGAAAATGTCCACTCAGACTTCCAGCTCTCTGTTTGCTTCCCTTGCCCAGAGCTCCTGAGAGGTATATGGGTGTCAGTTTACATTTGAAATCACACCCTATCCCACCCACCAGTTGTCCTCCGGGAAACTACATTCCAGAAACACATAAAGCACTGAAAGGAATAATCTATATATTTATGTATATGGGGAGCAACTGTCCTGCAATGATAAAGATGTGACTGCACGTGCAGAGGTGAGACTGCCCACACTCTGCATCTGTCATCTCCACCCACTAGATCTGACCGAGCACAAAGCTCTAGTTATCTCCCTGCAACACCAAAACTTTCTTGCATCACCTGGAATATACTTCTGGGAGCGGTATGAAGGATTTCTGCTACACTGCAAGGCCTTTCAGTTTACAGCTACTATACTAGAAAATCAAAACCTGCCAGGAAGCTGCAGAGGGGAGATTTTGTCTCTATTCAGTGATTCTGGCTCAGAACAGTGAGAATGCTGCTAATATATTTTCTTTTTCCCATATTGTGCACTAAGTGTTGCACTGAACCCAGCATGGTCTAAGGACTCGCAAGCTGGACCTTTCTGGCTTTTTGTTTTGGAGATCTGTAAAGTCAGTTTCCCCCCTTTCTATCTACTTATCTATCGTTCTCCTTTTTTTGTTTTTTTTTGTTTTGTTTTGTTTAATTACCTCTGTTTTTTAGCTTGTTGAGGTTCTTCTTTTCTATTAATATTCTTCATTGATTACAATGATTTTTTTGCATTAAGTTAAACCTCTGCCAGTATCCAGAACTTTACCATGTTCTCCTAAGATAGCAATGGGCAACTTAAGTCTCGAGTGCTCCTGTGGAACCAAAAATCCCAGAATGCAATGGCATTTTTTTTATATCACCGGGATATGCTGGGGTTTGTAGTTCTTTAAGATCTGCAGAGCCAGCACATTTGCCACTTGTTTTCTAGGGAGACCTTTCTATTTGCTACATGGGTTGGTTTTGTTCTCTAAAACTACATATACACCAAGAGAGTGCTCGGTACAGAAGGTAATAAACCACAAAACCAACACAAAGCTTTGTAACTGTGTTATGTTCATTCACATCTCAGCATTTGCTGCTGCAGATACTTTTCCCAAAGCAGATGCTTCTCTATTCTTTACTTTTCCCTACCTCATAGAGAGATGAACAAGAAACACTCAGTGCTTTGAGTGCAGAATATATCAAATGATTTGCTTAATAGCCTTTCTCTATGAAACCAAATCTGGAGTTTGTTGCTTTTAAGTACTGCCACAGGTTTCCCTTCTGCAAATAGTAGAACATGTGTTCTGCTGTCTGCGCCACTGGCAATTTATTAGGCCTTAAGTCATTGGCACACCATCCAGACACTGGAGCAATAATATTAACCACACTATTGGCATCGCACAACGGATGAATAGTTGTCAGCCTACAATCCATGATTTTACTTTGCCTTTATGAACAAAAGTGTGGTATTTCCATAGTTTACTTGTGCCCTTTTTTTTTTAATAACACTTGTACAATCTCAAAATGAAGGAATATATTTTTGAGAGTAACCAGCAATGCAATTCTCTAAATTCTCCCACTTCCCTTCCTCCTACTATTGCCTCAAATTGCTAAATTGTATTCTAACCAAACCACTGCAGCACCCTCCGCTAAAACATTAATTAGGCCAAGCGACCTTCTAAGCGTACAGGAATACTTGCCTAACGAACACAGGGCTGAATTCAGGGACAGGCCACAAAGTCTGGGTCCGATAGCATTCACAATTCTTTCCCTTGCTTGTTCTCCCCTTTATTAGAAATGTGTAAACTCCTGCTGACGTTTTCTACCTAGGAACACATTTAAGTTATGCTATTAAAAAAGCACACCAAGTTGTAAATAAGTCACATTAAATCTATATCTATTTATTCATGTTTTGTATAGCTGATGTATTAGGGAGATTCTTATGACTTTGTGCTTTTATAAATGTTCTCCTAACCTTTTTGTATGTATATAAATATATAATATAGATCTCTATCTGCAGATTATTAAAGTGTATTCTTACATGCAGTACTTTAGCACACCTTTCAAACACTTTGTAGCATTTATCTTTCTTTTTTTTCTTACCCTGAAGAGAAAATAGTCTATAATCTATTAAAAATGCTTTATTTTAGTTTTTTGTTTTGTTATATTTTACCCCTCTGCCAGATTAAGAGGGTTAATCTGAGGGCTAGATCCACTAAATATGAGGATTTCGGCTATCACAAACAATGATAGCTGTACTATGGGCAATGTCTCTTTTTTTTTTTTTTTTCTTTTGTTTAGTAAATCTGCCCTTTGTCTAATGAGATAATAATTATGTGTGGGAGTTTAAGGTATTGACTCTGCTCCAATCCTCTTTTTAAGCATTAATAAAACAGCATGCACAAGGATTTTTTTTTTAGGTTACTGTGTACCTGTCTCCTATATACTGTGGTTAAAGTCATTCTGCAGGCTAAACAAATTGTCATGCAAACGTGGACTATAAATGTTATTTGTGATATTTCTAACCATTTGAATCTTGGCTCAAACAACAAAATGGCAACAGGATGGCTACTTACACTGTTTTAGCTTATAGCTAGAGCAAAAAATTTAGTATATTTTGTTTTCTTATCACTATGTTTTTGTACTTGGATTGGTTTTTGTTCAGTGAATCCATTGGTGAAGATACAATAAATCAGTGGATACCTCCTCTTTAGAAGCATAAAAAGAAAACCTTTTTTGGTGTCAGGGTGGATTAGACACTTGCCAGTTGAGAAGTAATGGACTTGTGTCCTTACTGGAAATTGTCTTTCATAAGTTATGCAATCCCTTAATTTCTTCTTTACTAAACTATTAAGTTAAACTCAGGGACATTTAGTGGGTTTTTATTTAAGCATTACTCTTTACTATACTTTTAAAGATCATTAGTTGAGTGCAGATCTGTGGTTAACCATCTTTTATTGTTAAAGTGGCAGAATTGGCTATGGACCTTCTGCGTTCCCATATGGCTAAGGGTGTGCATTAAAACGCTTTAAAATGAAATTGGAAGTATTTAGCCCGTGTTGACCATGGAGGAGAAATAGGCCCTGCTTTCTGTTATATGTAGAGTTGAATAGCCTGATCTAAGAACAGTCAGTCATATTGTTGCCTGAGCCAATATTCATAAGAAAGGTACCATTTTATTTCACTAGACTCTGGTCATGTGATCTGTTCCCAGTGAATTCATTGGCAGTATACTCAACCAGGCCGTAAAATGATTGCCCCCACCCTGTGTAGGCGACAGACACACCTTTTAAGTTCCTCTTCTTAAAAACTGATATGAAATTTACAAAGGAATGCAGTATTCATTGGTTAAAACCTAAGGATTTATAGTGTTTGTGCACTTCTCTGAATCTTTTACTTGAATTCAATTCATATCTGAGATACTAAGCTCTTAGGGTAATGGATGTTCTGCTTTAAAAGCTGCCAAGCCCGGGGGCTTTAGATGCAACACTACTTTAGCTTTGCCTTTTGTGTTCTCAGAAGTAAGGTAATGTGGTCTTTCAGTCATAGGGGAAGCGATTGTGTAAAGAGTTTATTCCTGGAACTTGCCCACCAGCATCATTATAACGTACATAGTCATAGACTGTAACTGTTATTGACCAATGTCCTTTCCTGTTTACTAGGTACAAAATCAGTATATTGGCAATAAGATTCTGAAAGCTTACCATTGTTTTTACCCAAACTTTGTATTATTCTCAAAATTACTGTTTATTGAAAGTGTATTTGCCAACTGAGCAGAACATGGATTTGCAAATATTTATAACTTATGTATGTTCTGTTTTTTCTCTGCTGAATCCATCCAAAGTGTCTCTAATGCTAACGGTCCTCTAATATATCAACTATAAGTCCTATGAGGGTCAGATACCAAGCCAAAGGCTTATAGGGTATTATTCAGCTTGTGTAAGAACACATTGGAATAAGCAGATATGTGCTGTAACCTTTACCAACTAACTGGATATTTAATTTTGTATCCTGCACAAAAAAAATGGCAGTATCCTGTTGACTTTATTTGCTTTTGTACAATTCTGCCTATTATTTAATAAGCCCCTGACTATAAACTCTGCAGCTTGTGTCCATGAAAAGAATGCATAGAATCCAGGCTATCACAGGTTTTTATAGAGCGATAATTTAATATTGTCCTAGCAAGCCAGCATTGGCCTACAGCAGATGTTTTGCTTATATATGTTCACATGACACCCTCTTTTGAACCAAGCATTAAAGAGCACTTTGCCTACACCACAAGGGCAACCAAATGCCAAATGTTCTGTAGGAACCAGTGATACCACAGCTGTAGTCCATGCTTCTAAATATCAGTTAAGTCCACAAATTGGCACCGTGGCTTTAAGGTGTGTTACTCTTGATTTAGTTCACCACTACACTATACTATACATAGCTCTTTTCAATGCCTTATAAAATCCTGAACATCATCTTGACTTAATATGCAGATGATTGTCAGGTCTTTTACCAACCTTCTGTATAAAGTGGCAATCAGGCAGCTAGGGCCTAAGGTCCCAATCCAGCCTAAGTGTCCAACCTTAGGACTGGTACAAATATGGCACTTCTGGTGTATTATATATTGATGTTTCTGTGATTTGATTTATTTTACTTTTTCTATGTTAATTTTGTGAATGTTATGTACATGGCATACAAGTTTAAAATCGTAAAATCACACTATAACATCAGAATTGTTATTTTAAGGCAAGTGCCTGGAATGCAAATATTCCATTAAACATTTCTAAAGCGTTTCAACAAAATCTTGGTTTTTAACAAAAAATGTTTTTCATGTCCTCTGGTTATAAGCGTGAAATGTTTTGCCTTGGTTCTAGCACCAGGTACTGACTGAGTGTACTCGGATTCCAGATCCCTGTAAAGTACATTAAGGCACAAAACCGTAAAGCAAGAATTTGGTAGTAGCCTGTAGTAACTGGCTAGCTATCACTATTATGGGTTACTCACTGTATAATGTGGTTTGTACTGGAAATACAGTGCTGCTTATTTTGTGTTATCAAAGACCTATTCCCAAAATCTTATTTGTATGTTTTAAAGTGGTAAAGCATTTTTATAATATAAATAGAATTTAATGGATTCCCATAGCAGTATAGTATGGAGTTTTATATGGTAACGCTGTAACTGTCCCTGTATAGCAATGGTCTATTGTGCAAGGAAACAGTGCAATATTTTAGGTGTAGTAGAGTTCCATGGACAAAACTCTGTGTGAAGATTTATACTGTTAAAAAACACTCTACTTATAGGTGAGGAGTGACAAGTGTGAACGCTGCTGCTTGCTAGATCCAAATATTTCTTTTCCATCTTAAGCATTTATGTTTGGCAGCTATATTTATTTTGTGTCCATCCAACCTAATGTTTGCCTCCTTCAGAGTTATTTTGCCAGTCTTCCAAAACGCAAGTTCCAAAAAAGATTTAATAAAAAAAAAAAAAGCAGCAGGCACATAGTATAGAGGAGAAAAACATCTCCTCCGTTCAGTTACCCATGTTTGTATAATGCCTTTTTTTTTTTTTAATATCTGTTTATTTAATTTTTCCTTTTCTGAGCGCTGTGTTGAGATCACATTATGGTGCTTTTTACTGCATTCAGCACATTCATTTTTAGAATCTACGTTTTAGAAGATAAAAAAAAACATAAAAACTTGCTGTGTATATGGAAATACTTCTGTACTGTTAAACTGTTCAAAATGAAATAAAAATTATTTAATTACTTCGATGTGACTTTTATTGGGGCTTTGAAAGAAAAAAAAAAAAAAACAACTGTATTTCTTTGCCTACAAGTGGATGAAAAGTAATTTTGTAGAATTTACCAGTACTGTTTGCTGGACTTCTATTAAAATAATTGAAAGATCTTATGTTAGAATTGGAGTAACAAACTATAAGATTCTATCCTTTTTTGAAATGTATTTTTATCTAGATTACTTCTATTTTCTATATTTACAGTGTAGTTTGGGAGCCAATCAGGGACCTCTGTAGAAAATGTAAAGCACTATAAATATGAGACTGCTCCTACAAACCAAATTCTATGCAATAGATTCTGGTGATTAGCCACAAAAAAATGACAAAACACCATGGGGGCGCTATTCTGGGTTAATACAAGTATTAAAGGGATATTGATAATAGGATATCAAATTTGCAACATAAAAAGTAATTAAAAAAAAAAGTCCAATTTGAAATGATCTGCACAGGGCTAATACAATTCAGATGAATAGGTATGTGGGTAAGTCTCCTTTAAGAAGGTGGTCAGTGGTGATTTCACTTAGACAGTATAAATGTTCCCCAGCAGTAGGTAATGAATTCCTCGGAGGTACCATGCAAAAGGAGATATAAGCAAAAATAATTTATTAAACATACCATACAAAAAAACCAATGCTATAAAAAGCATACAGCCGTACCTAGGCCGGAGTGATCTCACTCATCTGCAAGGTGTCCTGGGTGAGCTGTTTGAAATGAGGCAGGCTGGAATCAAAGTGAACTTGCAGTTCTGGTCCTGGTCAGAGTGCAGTCCTCTGTGTATGTTCACTGACGTGTTTTGGGGTGGTTCCTTTCTCAAAGCAATGCATGTGGAAGCGATAGGCAGCTGGCTATATAAAGTCCGTGCAATGCCCTCATTGGTTAAGGAGATAAACAAATAAAAACACCTGTACAGATCGACCCACTATACTTAATATATAGAGTATTTCACAAGCAGCCTAGAAATAAATAATTAACATGGGTAAAGATAGAAAGCAAAGTAGAAATTAACTAATTATGGCGATATATCACATTAGTAAAAAGGCAACCACATTTTTCCATAGATAGTGATGTGTACAATTCAATGGAGGGATATAGGAAACGGTCCCCACAGGATTACAAATTCAATGCCATATGTAAATTCCTACTACAAAACAAATCTATACGATAATTGATGGTATTCAACTTTCTGGGCAATCTATGAAATAAAAACAACACTATAAAGCAAGAGACACATTCATATAATCTCATAAAAAAGGCAGTACCAAAATGAAGTGGATATGTAATGTAGTAGATACTCCACCCCCTGATAACAACAAAACTCATATAGATGATCTAAAGAAGTATGGGATATAGATACCATAATGGACACAATAATTAAACAGGACAAGAGACACTCGGCATATCTGACTTGAAATACATGTGCTATACTGGAGTAAACCAATAGGAACTATCCACATGATGCTATAGGTCTCTAAATTCATTAATGTATTCACATAAAATGACAATGAAATATATATATTAACCAGACGTATATGCAGATAACAACTGTAACCCAGAATTAAAATATGATAAATAAAATAATTTAAAAATAGTTTATTCCTTCTAATCATGTTTCCTGTTTTATCATATTTTAATTCTGCGTTACAGTTGTTATCTGCATATACGTCTGATATACCGCCACTGACCACCTTCTTAAAGGAGATTTACCCATATACCTATTCGTCTGAATTGTATTAAACCTGTGCAGATCATTTCAAATTGAACTTTTTTGACTTTTTATGATTTAAAGTTTGATATGCCATTATCAATACCCCTTTAATACCAGAATGGCGCCCCCATGGTGTTTTTACATTTTTTTTTTGTGGCTAATCACCAGAATCTATTGCATAGAATTTTGTTTGCAGTAGTGGTCTCATATTTATAGTGCTTTACATTTTCTACAGAGGTAAAGTGCAGTTCTATTGGTGAATGGTCAAGCTGAACAATGTGGGAGGCACAGAGTGGTAGGTGCACACAAGGCACAATACTGGTGTATAATATACCAGAGGGGATAGTGTGCTTCTTCAAATAACACCGTGTAAGTAATTACAAGAGAAAGTCTGAAAGAGGGAATCTGTGCAAGGGATGAGACTTGTTAAGGAATTGCCTAATATTGATACCTATGGTGATCTAAATACAAGTGAACATGGGGACACTGAGCAAAATCCATATTTTCCACCTTCAATGAGATTGGCTTTATCTTTTTTTTACAGTACAGCAGGGGTGGGGCTTCAGGCAAAGTTTGCATAAATCACATCCTAAAGCCCCACCCCATGCTGCCATCTTCTGTTTCTCCAGGAAACAAACACACACACACACACACACTCACACTCTTCTACCACCATGAGGAGAAAGACCTTGAGAGTGGCTGGCGGCCTATCCTATGTTGTTACTAGTAATGGCAGTGTTGCTGGGACATTCTCTATCCTGTGTGCATGTAGATATATATACTAATGGTAGGTTCCTACAATAACTGTACCTCACAGATGCTCTTTCCTGTTTTCTTTTGTAATCCAGACATTGCTTTGGATATAACATGAACAACATGGTTAATCTGTGGTATTTTATTTCTATCTAAGGGTCACATCCAGATTTTCTGGCCCGCGTATGCTGACCTACTAATCCAGATTACCACTCCACTGTCCTTTTCTGTTTGCAGGAGTCATGAAAATTAAGGTAGGCCCTGGGTATTATAAATGCATTTGTGTGAGGAATGTGGTTAGCCATGCAATCGGAGTGTACTTCTCCGGCACGATGGTCTTGATTTCAAAAGACCATCGTGTTACAGCTGAATGCAGACTGCTTGCGATTTCTAGCAGCCTGCATTTTAGAAAGCGGTGGTGATGCGACTCCTTTAGTTCGATTTACTAAACTGAAAATCAGATTCTAGTTCACATTTTGTTGTATGTAATAGGAAAGTGAGAGATAGGTTATGATTGGTTGCTATGAGCGACATCATCACTTTTCCACAGTTAAGTAAATCTAGCCCCTGGAGTAGCGAAGTTATCTGCTGAAAGTGAAGTGTTTCAGCCAACCCTACCCTTAACCCTTTCTTAATTCTAACCTTCCACTTCCTCAGTCTTATCCCTCTTCCCCTTAAGCTCTAACTCTAACCTTATTTTGTTAACCGCCGCAGCCTATAGCTATTGGGAACAGGGACATAGGTTTCTGTACCCAATAGCAAATTTCTATATTCAAAGCTTTCTGATCAATGATACAGTTGCCATTTATCTGAAGGTTGGATCTTGAAGCACGGCTGCTTAGACCAGCAATCGCATGCAGACCTGAGTTTGCTTTTCCCTTCTTATATTTTGCTTAGTCAGTTCTGTGAGAGTCCATTGTAAGGCCAGATACGCTAGTGTATTTATGCTAGCCGATGACGCAAAATCACCCATTTGTATTTACTACGCATGCGCACGGCAGATGTTACACCACATAACTCCTAACGTAGGTACCATCAGCGTAAATACGAAGGGGCGAGGGCATCAATACGACACCTGTAATTATGCTTTGGAGGCAGAGGGAGGCATTTAAATTGGACAGTTTGGGCTGGGTTTGGCCGTCACGTACGTAAATCCATTACGTACATCAGTACTTACGCTAGGAAAAGTTAAGGTAGGATTTGGGCAGCGTAAAACGACCAAAGTACGTACGACCGATGGGAGTTCATAGAAATTATGCTAGCGTAAATACGCTACACGTTCTAATGTAACCAGCCCGTAGGTCTGGATTTACCCCCTAGTACCCAAAGCTGTTAATGTCTATTAACACAGTTCAGTTTATACCTTTTTTTTTTTACAAAACACCATCTCAAGTTCAGGGTCTCTTCTTGCAGCAGTGGCTGTACCTGAAGGAGCTGGGCAACCCTAAATTGGGAGTGTGTGACAACTGATCAGCTGAAATAATACTTGCCAATGTTTTCATTGTCCTCAGTTCTAAGCATTAAGTATCCCCTAAACTGACAGATTGTCAACAAGTATATATTAAGAACCCAATGTGTCTATTAACATAGACACTTTAGTGACACATCCACCAATGCTCGGATTTATCCATCTAGCCATGTTAATGTGTATACAAATACTGGCCTATTATCTATTGGAGCTATTAAAGACATTTACTAACGCCGAGCAGACGCTGTATAGCGCGCTATACTCACGACAACTATACAGCTTTTGAAAATGAAATCTGACACTGTGAAATCAGCCAGATGAACTGCTAGTGTATGGTTTGACGGTACTATAGGTCAAGTCTAAGTGGTGTCTCTCATAGATCTATTGGAGCTCTAATTTAGAGTTACTCTCCAGTGAATTTTCTTCCAGTGTGTGAGTATATA
>WWET01000867.1:155736-168954 GCA_011038615.1 Limnodynastes dumerilii | reverse complement strand
TTTCTTCACTTTACCGATTCGAGGGGTGCAGGCTAATGTGAATAGTTTTGATTACACCTGATTATGAACACCTTTTATGGGACACTCAGTGTTATTTAAGCTTATATTCACTGGATAAACATTACCATTGCCTACTAGCACCACCTGACTGTTTCACATTTGTATGAATATCAACAAGAAATCTGGATATTTGTTTACCATCTACCATAACCCTAGGTGATAACAAGAGGAATTCCTGATTATCTTCAGTCTCATTTGCATTCCTCCATATATTTCAATACATTTTGCTTAGCCATGTGGCATAAAAATTGTTATGAATATTATTGAGAATTAACTTTTCCAAGTCACAGTGGTCTATAATTGATTTGTATTAAATAGGTAATAAATGTATCTTATTTCTCAAGCGCTCCATATTTATTTATTAGATTGTCAATAATATTGGCCTCAAAATAGGAGTTTGAGTGTCTCAGAACATGCTAGTGTGTTCATGATTCTGGTGTAAAGGACTGAAAACATCAGTAATTTGGGCCCTTGTCAATGGTTTTATGTAAAATTTTACAGAAGTCTGTATAAGAATGGGAAATGGGCAGTGTAAGGTAAAATAGGGATTACTGTTTGTTGAAACAAAATAATGAATGAAAGAATATTTAATGGCAATATATAAAGCTGGCAACCCTAGTATACAGAGTTGATAGTGGGGTAAATTGTTAATCAATCTCGATGACTTGGCTGAAAGTCCGCTTTTATGCTGGTATTATCTGAAAAACAAGGAAATCCCCTTTGTCAACAGATTGAACGCAGAGCAGGAAGGTTGTGACAGCACTGGAGTCTGTGGATGCAGCCTGGAGTCCTCTGTATTTACTGCTTGTTTATCTTGCATAATTCCACCATGTAATACACAATCGCTCCACACCTGTGTTCGGTGGTGGGCGTACGGCAGAGAGTTAATCACTTATTTTTACAGTGAGTCACGCTGTCGTTAGACACAACACTGACTGGTTTATGACTCCTGTAACAGTTTATGCGCATGTTGATGTGCTGGTTTATCCCCTGCAGACCATGCAGGATTGGTTTCACTGGCTATATATAGATTATCTGTCTGTCATCTACATGCCTTCAATCACAAAACTAGTCCAGTCTACAACAACAGGGTGAAGTCGGGTAAGATCAACCTGTCTCCTGTCATGTATCCAACAAGGGTATATATGTAGATCCCTGTTCGCGTTTGTGTAAAATAAAAAAAAAACCTTAAATCTAGGATACTAGAAGATACAAATCTTTCTTTGTTTTAAACCACAGGATTCCTTCTTTATATAATCAGCACACTTCCAGGTTATTTATCCCCCTCTGGAGCCAGACAGGAACAAAAAAGACACCAACCTTATAGGACTCCTGCCTCCGGTTTCCAGTGTCTCTTTTCTTATTCCTGTTGGCGCGAGAGAGGGATGTAGCAGTAGAGTTCAATACCTTTTATTTCTTTTCCTGGGTCCCCGACGGCCAGCCCTCTGCAGCTTGCTGGCATCTCCCTGTCAGTGCCGAGGCAGTAATTTAGGGAGAAGAGGTGCTCCGGTCCAGCCTCGTAGGGTAGGGAGTAGGTGTATTCTGTGGGGGTGTCCTTACTTCTGGGCGCCACCATACTTCCGTAGCCCACATTTATCTGTGGGAAAGCGGGTGGAAGTGACCTAATAGCGGCATGCCTATGAATTCAGACGCCAACAAGCCTCACTGTCTGTGTCTATAGCGTGGTAGCAGCTTGCAGGAAGCTACCTACATTCTGCAGAGGAGACCATTAAAGGGCTATTCAGGTACCTTTTATGGTTTCTGGCTGTATAATAATGGATATGTTATTTTTGTGACATGGAACTAATTATCTTTGATTTTCAGTATATCTTGGCCAGTATTATTGTATGTCACTACATGCTGCTTTGAAGGAAATTCGTTCCCAACAAAGAAAGTTGGAGTAAAGCTGGCCATACACTAGAGTGATTATTGAAAATCGCATGGATTCGGCGATAATCTTACCGATTTTTCCGTTGCATGGTCAAAAAAATATCGGCACCATACATAACATAACTTGCATACAATTATCGGTCAAAAGGTAAAAAAAAACGCCGATTTTTGGTCTTGTTTTGTCGGGTGTAAAATATTGGTTTTGCCCATACACAATACGACAATTTTATTTTATCGTCCGATTTTCCATGGCCCTCAGCATATGATGCAGCTCCATATATAATGTCCAAGTTCAGTATGCTGTTTGCACCTGCATATATAAGTAGGTGTTTCAACACAGGTCCTTCATGAAATGTCAAACGTCATTATGTATAACAAATCCATGGCGCACAGCTTATGATGCACAAGGCGCTTCGTTAAATGTCATAGTTCATCTGCATAAGTACGCCTCCACTTCACGATAAATTTATCACCGAAGAACTCACGATTATCGTTCAATGTCCATATACTACGCGATTTTTCAAAAAATCTCCTGCTTCTTATCGTTTTAAATCAAACATGTCAAAAGATCCAATAATCGTTCAGAAGGCCTTTTTGGACGATTATTGGATTCTCGTCCGAAAAATCGTTACCATACACTAGCACGATAATTGAAGGATCGGCCCGATAACTGCTCTAGTGTATGGCCAGCTTAAGCCCTTACTCATTATATTGTTTATTTGTTATTATCAGTCAGTTACTAAGCCTCTTTCTTATAGGTCAGAAACAAGTAAAGAGGGAGTGGAATTGAAAGCTAAATATAAGAAGCACTCAGCCAGATGCTCCTTTTGCGATAAACAATTGCCGGATGACTCCACTGGCTTAACTTGTGCTGATTGTTAATAAGGAACAACAGCAACCATCAGCACAGATGCTGGAACTTCATCACTAAAGAGGACTTTAAAAAGTTTTCCCTGAAAATACCCAGACCAGTAATTAGTGATGTTTCTGATGAATCAGATTTTAAACAAGGGGGGGTTATGTCGGGTATTTCGGTTGGTTCAGAAGAGGCTTCTGTTAAATTGCAACCTGAGGATATTTTTAACCCAAACTTGGTGGAGAATCTACTGAAACTTATTAATTAATCTCTTAACATAGAAGAGAATAAAGACGATGCTAAGCTTTAAGATGTTATTTAAAGAATCTAGGAAAAAAGGCAGAGTTTTCGTTTTATCACAAGTTCTAAAGGACATGATTGTGGAAGAGTGGAAGCATCCAGACAAAGGCTTGCATCCACTAACAGAATGAGTAAACTGTATCCTTTTCCACAGGAAGATATCAGGAAATGGGAAGAGGCACCAAAGGTGGATGCTGCCATTGCTAGAATCTAGAAGAAAACTACGTTACCGCTAAGTGTGATTTTAGCGATTACTGCTAGGGTGCTGAGAAGCTGGTGCAACTCTTCAGAAAGCGACAACCTAGATGGTATTAAGCAGGCAGACTTATTAAAACAAGTTCAGAATATTCAGCTAGCGGTTGAGTTCATGTCTGATGCGTCACTGGACCCTGCAAGGCTAGCAGCTAGACCAAGCGCCACTTCAGCAGCAGTAAGGAGAGCTCTGTGGCTAAAGCCCTGGCCAGCGGACACTCATTCGAAGAATAAGCTCCTTACTTTACATTTCAGGGAGAGTTCCTGTTCGGGCAGCAATTGGATTATATAATTTAATACACTTCAGTTGGTAAATCATCCTTGCTACTTCAGGAAAAGATCCAAAAAGAGGATACCAGGTCCGCAAGAGATTCTTTTTCAGACTATAAAGAGACGAGACTTTACAGGCTGGGTAGAGGCTACAGGAGAGGTCAGTCCTTCAGCTCAAGATCTAATTTTCATGGGCAAAGAGGCAAGGTAATCAGATCAATTCTTAAACAGCTGGCACAATGATGCCATGGTCGCCAGCCTTAAGGTAACAGTGGGTGGAAGACCTTAGCAATTTTGGCAGGTTTGGGCAAGTTCTACATCAGACAAATGGATTCTGGCGGTAGTAACCCAAGGTTACAATATAGAATTGTAAAATATCCGGACTCTTTTTTAACAGAATCTCCAGTACCCTTACACAAGGAGGGAAGGTTGGCCTTGGAAAACGCTCAACACCATGATTCAACAACAAGTAGTAATCGAGATTCTTCATTGTAAGAAATGCAAACGGAGGATTCCGGACTATCCTGGACTTAAGAAAACTTAACAGATGTATCAAGGTGAGAACTTTCAAGATTTAGTCAGTAAAATCCATCCTTCTAAATCTACAACAAGGAATGTTTATTACCTCAGTAGACCTGAAGGACGCTTACCTACATATACCAATTTTCGCAAAACATCAAACGTTTCTAAGATTTATGATTTTCGGAATACACTTCCAATTTACAACACTTCCTTTCAGGCTGGCAACATCGCCAAGGACGTTCTCAAAGGTTCTGATACACTTATAGAAAGGCTAAGGATCGAGGTATTCCCCTATGCCTTATTTTGACGATATCCTGATAGCAGCATGCTCCATAGAACAAGCAAGGGAATATTTTCCGACAGAGTGGTTCGTACACTGCAGCTAGGTGGATAGTGAATGAACAAAAAAGTCAGTTGACACCGGCATGGAAATAAAATACCTTGGGGTACAAATACAAACGCAGACTATGGTGGCATGTCTTACCTTAGACAGATATGTCATACTATCTACGGAAATAAGAAAAATCCAAGTCAAGCAAAATACAACAGCGGACAATTACATGAATGTTCTGGGTCCACGGCGTTGGATTTACTCCCTTGGGCAAAGTTACATACGAGACTGCTACAAATATGTTTTCTAATGCAGTGGGACAAGAACCCCAAGAACGATTGTCAGAGGATACATCTTTCAAAAGAAGTAAGGAAAATGCTAAACTGGTAGCTGGACAAAGGGGGAAGTCTTTCGCTCCATTATAGCCTATTGTGGTCACTACAGATGCAAGCACCTTTGGATGGGATGCAGTTTGCGGTCACAGACTGGTTCAAGTCAGATGGTCCATGGAGACTCAACAGCTGCACTCAAACACGAGGGAGTTGAAAGCAGTTACCAGAGCTCTCAAGTGACTTTGGCCACAAGTAGAAGGTCCCATGGTGACAATCCAATCAGACAACGGGGCAGTTGTCTCTTATATAAACAGAAAAGGTGGAACAAGAAGTGTGTCTCTGATGTTAGAGGCGGAGGCTCTCGTGTCCTGGGCAGAGAAACATGTTCTAGACTTGGTAGCTGTATACATTGCAGGGAAACACAACGTGACTGCAGATTTCTTGAGCAGGCATGCGATTTATCAGGGCAAATGGAAGCTAAATGATGTAGTGTTCCAACAACTAGTAGACAGGTGGGGTATGCCACAAATAGACCTGATGGCATCTCTGAACAACAGAAAAGTGAAAATGTATTGAAGATATCGGGAATCTCAGGCACTAGCTCTAGATGCCTTGTTGGTTCCATGGAATTTTCAAAGAGCATATGTCTTTCTACTGATAAAGATGATTCCACGGGCTCTCAGAAAATTAGAAAGCGAACCCACTACAGTAAGATCAGTCCTTCCATTTTGGCCAAGGAGACCGTGGTTCCCGAAAGTAGTGCAGATAGTGTTGGACAAGCCATGGACTCAGTTTTCCCAAATCTCCTAACCCAGGGACAAGTTTGCATTGGAACCCAGGCTCCCTAAAATTGACGGCTTGGCTATTGAGATTGCAAACTTTATGAAACAGGGTTTTTCGGAGAGAGTTACCAATACCCTGCTTAAAGCCAGGAAAATTTCCACCTGCAACTTACCATAGGATTTGGAAAACGTTTACTGGTGTGACAAAGTAGGTACTTCTAATGCAAACATTCCAACAGTTCTGGAGTTTCTTCAAGCTGGCCTGGAGAAAGGTTTGGCAATCAGTTCTTTGAAAGTACAAATTTCTGCTTTAAGTGTTGTTTTGGGGACAGATTTAGTCAGCAATAAATATGTCATCAGATTCTTTCAGGCAGCAAAGAAGGTTAATCCAGAAGTCAGATGTCTTTTGGCCCCATGGGACTTAAATCTTGTTCTGGACGTTTTAACTGGGCCACCATTTGAGCCACTAGCTGAAATCAATTTGATGCTCCTAAATAGGAAATTCTTTTTCTGGTGGCAATTACTTCGGCCAGAATCATTTTAGAATTGCAGGCATTGTGGGCGGAAGGGCCCTACCTTAACTTTTTTTCAAACAAAGTAGTACTCAGGACCAACCTAAAATTCCTTCCTAAGGTGGTGTCTAAATTCCACTTAAATCAAGAAATCTGCCTTCCATCTTTCTACCCAATCTCAAATTCCATTCTTAAGAAGGAGACTATGAACGGTTAGTTAAGGTAGCCATATGGCACTCGAAAGTGGCATAAGGTACCCAAAAATGGGTGGCAGGTTAGGGGCAGGCGGGTGAGTTAGGTGCAGATCTGTTCACACCTAACTCACTCTTTGCTGTGAATACAACCCACTATGGCGAGGTGGGTTTGGTCCTGTATTATTATTAATTTTTTTTTTTTAACATTGTTTTATTTTTATTGAATAAAACTTACAAACAGGCGACAAATATATAGATCATCAAGGTATATCACAACAATAGTAACAGACATCTGTACATTGAAGAATACATCGGTATAGAATTGTATGTTTGCATACTTTTTTAGATCTGTGTTCAAAATTCAAAGTGAGACGTGTGGTCACTTATAGGAGATAAACAGTAGGAAACAGCAAACAATTCTAATAATTAACAGGGTAAAGGGGGAAGGGGTGGTTGGCAAGGAAATTATAGTCTGGTCAACACAATCAGTGTATAACTACTGATTGATTTGTTAGACTTGTATTAATTTCCAAGGGAGGGGGGCGGGGTCCTGTATTATTAAGGCTTATGAAACTAAAGGTCAAGAAGTTCCTAAAGGGCTTAAAGCACAGAATATTTTTCTTTTGTTATAAGTATGGGCATATTATAATTATGTATATACATTATTATTTCATAGTTCTCAGTTAATTCACTGTGGTGCATATAGTTCATTATTAGTGGTACCCAGCCAGTGAGAATTAAACTGCCTTGGTATGACCCGGAAGTGTGCTGAGATGTCAGGAGGACGAGGAAACGATAGATTATTCACCTGTTAATATGGTTTTCTCTACTCTTACATGTCCGCACACACATTCCCAGCCCAATGTTTGTTGTTTGTAATAATTGTTTAGTTATCTCTTAAAGCTGTGCGACGTAGGAAGACGCAGGAAACCGGAGGTGGGCGTTCTATATATGGTCGGTGTCCTCTTTGTTCCCGTCTGACTCCAGAGGGGGATGAATTACGCGGAAGTGTGCTGAGATGTAGGAGTAGAGGAAACCATATTAATAGGTGAAGCTATCGTTTTGCTTTTACAACTCACTTGGGCTGCACGTGTCCTATAGACTGTAGGCAGTGGTATAACTACTGTGTGAGCAGGGGGTGCAGCTGCTACAGGGCCCAGAGACAGAGAAGAGGGGGGCCTGTGGTAGTCATCCATTCTGCTGTCATGGATCTCTAAGCGTAAGACATTGCTCGCTCGCTGTTTTATGAATATATAGGCAGCAGGTCAGTGACCACGGTGTGTACAATCTAGATGGGAGGTGCTCAGCGAATTGGACCAAACCCCGCCTCCCAGGGGCATTTTAAGAAATGAGGGGGCCCTTGTGCAGAATTTTTACATGGGCCGACAACACCCACATGGGCCCTCTCCCCCCCGCAGAACTCTTATCTATATCTATATACATAGATTTTGGTGCAGTGTGCTTGCCACAGGCCCCCCTGTTCTGAGGGGACCATGTGCACTGCACACCCTTCACCCATTATAGATATGCTAATGCTGTCTACCCTCTCTGTTTAAAATTGTCAAGTGTTACATAATATGCTACAAATTCTATATATAATTTTTTATTTACTTTATTTTTTTTAACCTTTGTAAACCTCACAACAAAGTGGAATGGGCCAGGTAACGGCCACATTCTAGAACTCTCTTTTCACTGCTCACTTTCCCTTCTCCTGTTCACTATTGCCATCCTGGCTCCATCCCCAGCGCTGTCTATCAAGTGCTTCCTAAAAGCTGTTTCTTCCTCCAACCTGGTAACCCTTTTTTTTTTTTTTTTTTTTTTTTTTTTTTTTTTAAATCTAGCTGTTCTACTTGGAACCCTTTTACACTGATATTTTATCCATCTCCTGTTTTTTATACCTAGTAGAAAATCCCTGGAACACCACATAATGTTACTGTTGTGTGATCTGTGTGATCACGGTGGGTCAGTGAGTAGCACTTGTGTCTCACAGTGCTGAGTTCATGAGTTCGATTCCCGGACTAGGCTTTATCTGTGTGAAGTTTGAATGTCTGCGTGGGTTTCCTCCCACACTCCCAAAACATACTGGTAGGTTAATTGGCTGCTGAATAAATTAAGCCTAGTCTATGTATGTATGTATATGTTAGGGACCTTAGAATGTAGCTACTGCAGGGACTGATGGAATGTGAAATATTCTCTGTAAAGCTATATAAAAACCTGTTAATAAATAATAAGTTCACATAGAGCAGCAGGTCCTACAAGTATTAGTGGTGGTCTTTTAATAGGATGGCAGCCATGGTTTGCCATCAATCAATAACAAACTTTACCATTCTATCTGTATTATTCCTTTGTTTCTGTCAAAGCAGATGACCCCTGCTTTCATGCACCTGTTTACATGAACCTGTAAATTGATGTGCGCAACCGCCATTTTGTGTATTCTTTTTGGAAACATGTCTAGGATGGGATGTTGTTCCACAGCAGTTATTTTTGAGGCTTTAAGTGGTGTCTCCTGAGGTAAATTATCTCTCAATTTAAAAACAAATATATATGTCCCAATATAGAGACTTTTAATGTTAGTTAGGATCACCATTGCAGAAAGGCCTTGATAGTGGTTGGTGGCTTATCATATATTTGCAAATATGTGTAGCGGCTGTTTCTGCGTTTTATTTTACAGATGGAATGGTATAGTCTGTTACTGATTGATGTCAGTGTTGCTGGGGCATTTCCTTTCCTTCTGCTGTCAACTTAGTGGAGGGCCAGAGAGCCCTCATGCTTCTCTCACATGACACCTCAGGCAAATGCCTAGTCTAGCCGACATTCAGCCTAACTCTTGTTATCAGATTGTGTCTTTCAGAAACCCGCTCAATGCTCCAGCATCTCAGATTGGTATCTTTGGCTTTCCTTCAAGACGTGTATTACACTTATTCTTAACCTTTTTTCTCTGTAGTTAATGCATTCTTCAAATGTTTATGTTTAGACTATTCTAGCTGTAAAATGCATATAACACTTGTTTACCTCCTTGTAGATACCTGGCCTCCTATGACAAGGCTGTGGTCACATGTGTAACAGAGCAGGTAATGTAAGGTGAAGAAGGGGGGGGGGGGTGGCCAGATTCTTTCACAACATATGTACACAATATTTCCATTATAGAGATATCTATAGATAGAACATAAAGCTCTGCCTCAGCTCGTCTGTGCTTTTCTATCTGCTGTAATAAGATATGTCTGACCTATGTACATATTACATTTAGTATATGGTTCTGTTTATCTAAAGAAGACTACAAGTTTGTAAGACTGAACCAGATTCAGGCTTAGGAAACATGACTCTTTCCAATTGCTAGGATTAGAAAATGGCTGCTTTTTGTGTGTGTTTATGTATGCGCCAATTCCTTCATTGGTATCTGGAACTGTGAGATCCATAGAACTTTATTTTGTGCACTCTCTGATGTTGGGGTAGATGCAAGAGCAAGGGGGAGGGGTTATCCTATACATACGCCACCCTATACAGACCTCTGATTTAAGTAAGGACGGGTCAGAAATCTTAAGTTAGGGTCCTGAGCATGAAACTCCTGCCAGGCTCTCACACCAGTGGAAGCCTGCATTCAGTGCATTGTTACATGTTATATTATAATAGTTTGAAGCACAGGGTAAATATAACTTGGCCAATAGCTGAGGACAGTTGTATTTTTTTTATTATTTAATAAAAGAAGCATGGAATTACAGAAAAACGTACATGCGTTACACAAAACAGGTGAATGCAGATATGCATTATCAGAAAAATAAAAAATAATCCACAGTAAAAGTTACATGAAACAATAAATGAAAGAATCTGTCATAGCAGGACAGAGAACCAGTTATTTTGCATTAAAGCCTGGCCCAGACTAAACGTCACATGTCCTCCATCACTTCCATTTCTCTAGTTTCATATGAAGAGTGTGTGAATGAGACGGTAGGAGGGTGATAAGGGGGCGGACACAACATTACTTTCCAGAGTAGTCCTGTGCCCGCACAGAGAAAGTAAACAACTTGAGAAACCACTTGCGCATGGGTCAAAGAGGAGGCCCATCAGGTATCAACAAGGGGGGCTGCAGCAGGGTCCCCCATCTTAAAAAGTCATGGAGCATGGAGCACCTCTATTATGGAGAATAGAGGTGATCTTTTCCACAGATGCCCCCTGCCACACCTGATGGATTAGTTCTAAGATGGGAAGGGGATGGAAATATCTTATGACATTTGGATGGAGCATAGTACCACAGGTAGTAAACCTTATAAGATGTCTCCATAAATTAGTGTTTATTGAAACCAAATGAACTTCCATATAAATAATAATGAGAAAAAAAATTGACATCTTTAAATAAAAACAGCAACTACACAAAAAAAAAAATACTACTACTTTATTATATACTGCTGTTATATACAGCTAGGGATATTTTGTTTTCTGCTGGGTTTTTTTTGTTTGTCATTTTTGGTTATATCGTCTCTGGGTTTCCAATTTTCCATTTTTTATTTAGCAGATTCACATTCCCAATTCACATATACATCTAGCAGTTTTTCAGGAAGGCTACATGGACTGTTGTGAGAAGGACCAATGGTCCACTTGGTTGTTACCAAGCTAAACATTTTGATTCCATGTGTTGGTCACCTTCAGAAGTCCAAATCACTATTCAGTTCCCTATCATCAGACACTCCTGCCTTCCCTATTGCACAAGTCACAGACAAGCTTCAAACCCATGTGGATCCCCAGCTCACTTCTCCCATAGGATAACTCACCTCAGCTCCTGAAACCCTATTACTAAACCATTTCCTGCAGCTATTGGGTCACTTTTACCCACACACAACTACTTGAATATATGGCTATCAAAACCCATCTCTCCTTTGCATTCTAGAGCAGGACAGTGGCACAACCAGCAAAGCAAAAAGTGCCAATACTAATGCTTTTATATCAAGAGGCTGAGCAATGACTATAAAATATTTCCAGGAGACAAATGAATGACACAAACAGCAGGACTTATCTCTGTGAAAGGGGACACTTGCAGAAAACCTGGGGTCACTGATGACAAGTACAAACAGCATGGAAGCAGGTGAATGTGACACAGGGTCTATTTAAGTTCAGGTCAGCATTTTTCCGCTATGCTATTTGAGAGTTAGAGTACATAAATGTGATACCTAACATGGAAGTCTAGCTTTCATGGGGGGGAATAAGGTATGAAGTTCCTTTGAAAGGTCAATGTGGAAAGTCCTCATATTTGGCACCTAAGACTTGTGGTTGGAGGATTTATAACCAGGTGTGGTAGAGAGCTCAGACAGGAACCCTCAATCGTCCATCTGGACTGGTCGAAAATCAGGTAAAATGCTTAACCCAACACAGTGTAACCATAACACTCTCCGCAGGTTGAGGTGTTGTGTTCACACTAGGGGAGAGTTATGGTTTTTCTTTTTCTATTCACACTTAAGAAACTTAGTAGGAGCAAGATCAAATAATTATAAACAGTGCTATCTAGTGCTAAACTGGGGGTATCCATTTATATTGGAGGATAACAATAATTTTAACTTATAGACCAGTGATGAGCCACAGGTGCTAAGAATGCTGATATGCTGACACAATAGATAGTCATCTATGGTAAGAATGCTATTATGTATAGACTCAATAGGTTATAGATGTATGGTATGTCCACTGCTCATTGAGCCAGAGCTGTGGGGGAGTGAAAGAGGGGTGACCACCCAAAGTGAAAGGTGGGGGACATATGTTATGAAATATGCTTTAGGTTAGTTTGGTTACAGGTGAGGGATAATGTTCATTTTAAAATTTCCTAGTTCGAGGTCTTTCTTGTCAAATGGTTATTACCTTACATTAGTCCAGGACATTTTTTCTCTGCGTCAATTATTTAAGGCGTTGTCCATGTTTGCAAACCACTCTCAGGGGAGTATCCCCCATCCCGTGTCATACAGCCAAGAACTGACTCACCCTGTACTCATTTTACCTGTATAGAAACTGCTAAGAAGACATGTAATAAGCAGCTTCCATGTGCTTATTGGCAAAGTCCTTCAGAGCATGGCACCTTTTTTTTTTATTACTTCCTAAAAATGATAAACAAAGTGAGACTGGGTAACACTTAGAATGAGGACACTTGCTGTGCAATGTAAGCAAGTTGTCAGAGGCGGACAATTGAAAACAGCGCTCAGCACTCCATCGGCCAGATTTACTAAGCTGCGGGTTTGGAAAAGTGGAGATGTTGCCCATAGCAACCAATCAGATTCTAGCCGACATTCTCTAGTATGTAATAGGAAAGTGAGAGCTAGAATCTGATTGGTTGCTATAGGCAACATCTCCAATTTCCAAACCCGCAGCTAAGTAAATCTAACTCCATTAGTAAAATATTTAACCCACATACATTTATAAGAAGTTGTGACCACATTTCTTTTGTCATCTTTCATATTTAATATAAATTATCCAGAAAAAAAAATACAATAAAATGCAGCAATCTATATTTGAATGCAAAATAATCACCAATGACATATTTTCTGGGTTTTTTTTTTTTATTGTGGGCAACAAAGAAAAAAAAAATCTTCTTTGCTAATATGGAGTTAAGGAAATGTCCCAATGCATTTGAGATAAGAGAAATATAACGCTGTCTCATTTCAGTTTTTTTTTTTTAAATCAAGAAGCTTCAATAGTTGCATTACGTTTTGTTCATTGCTTTTCTGCGAACATTTGTGGCGTTTGCATAACATAATTCAGAGGCTGCTCTTTATTTCACATATTGATTACCTTGACTTAGGTGCAATAATAGTGTTTTCTGGCATCAGCACAGAGAGCTGACATCAGTACTGTGAGCTGTAGGTGTAGGTGTTATTAAGCAAACAGAACATGTACGGTGTTATGGAAATTCACAGCCTTTAAACCTCAAACATGTATTTAAC
>WWET01000867.1:143188-155688 GCA_011038615.1 Limnodynastes dumerilii | reverse complement strand
TAGTCCTACATAGTAAAATAGTTTTCTCTGTGAATCCTGTGACACCCTCAGGGCATAGAAGGAAGGTACGGTAAACATGTGCAGGAATATCACAAGGTTACATTGAGATACCCTGACTCACAGACACATTCAGCATCCACAGGGGTGTTTTGCGTAGACACTATTCAGACAAATGAGCCACATGTTATGTTAAGTCTACACACATTTTTTCACATTCTTAATGCCTCTGTACGTCTGTGTTTGTCTATTTAGGTTGAGTCAGGGTCACAGTATGTACATGTGGACACGTATTGTCATTACTAATGGATATTCCAGCTGTTCTATTGTCCCCTCGCTATATTTAGCCGTCTTTCTTCAAATATGCTTTACATTGAACTGGTGATTAGAGGAATACACAACAATAGGAGGACAGAATAGGCACGCCATCTGTTTAAGACCTTCTCCCATCATATGGAGGTGGGTGGAGGAAGCTTTATGGTCCAACCTATTAAGTCACCATTACAATTTGCTTAAGGACCTTAAATTCTGTCACCAGTCCGGACAGATAGAATTTGTATTCTTCTGCTATAAAATAACAATATAGCTGGATCCAGACCTCTGGATCAACAATTCTAGTGGCAGCTGAGATACGAATATGGATGCTGACTGTATCCTAAAGCTGGCCATACACTAGAGTGATTATCGGCAAATAATCGCTCTAGTGTATGGTCCAGATCAGTTTTTCTAGTGTTTGGTACAGATCAATTTTTGAAACGTCAAATAAACGCACCAGAAACGCTCTGTGCGATTATTTGATCTTTCAGCATGTTTGATTTAAATTGGGAAAAAGCTCCCGATATTTTAAGGGAGCCAATCAGCAAGATGAATGGCTCCCTATTGTTCAGAGCTGCTGCTGCTTTATATCTATGTACAAAGCTGCTGTGACAGCTTTGAAGGTATACTTTACAGCTGTCATAGCAGCATAGCACATAGATATACAGCAGCGGCTGTTGCAGGAGTAGTACAGACAGGGATCTGCCGAATCCGCGCTGTGTGAAGCGCGGCTTCGGCTGATTCTCATCTGTATTACTGCATGCAATAGCTGCTGCTGTATATCTAGGTAATATGCTGCTCTGACAGGTTAAAAGTATAACTTTAAAGCTGTCAGAGCAGCTTTGTACATAGATATAAAGCAGTAACATAGAGAGCCCTGTGCCCCCCCCCTTCTGCTAGTATTATCGGTCCCAGGTGTATGGTGCCGATAATGGGACATTTCCCTAGTGGGAAATCGTCCAGTTTATCGGCCCACCCCCTGCTGGGACCAATAATCTTACTAGTGTATGGCCAGCTTAACTCCTGTGCAAAATGCGGTCAATTTCTTTCCCCTTTGCAAGCGGAAAAACAACCATTTTATGGAGTCCTGGATCCGGCACATTTTCTCACGAAACCCAATACATGTGGCACTGTGCTCTGAATGAAATTGCTGTCCCTAAAGCAGGGTACACACTGGGGCTTTTCAGCAGATAATCTTTCCAATCACACAATCAAAAGCGATCACCAGATATCTTACTGTGTGCATGCATGTTTATGTATCTGTACCTGGAGTGCACTGTGTATGTGTGTGCGCATGTTTATGTATCAGTACCTGGAGTGCACTGTGTGTGTGTGCATGCATGTTTATGTATCTGTACCTGGAGTGCACTGTGTATGTGTGTGCGCATGTTTATGTATCAGTACCTGGAGTGCACTGTGTGTGTGTGCATGCATGTTTATGTATCTGTACCTGGAGTGCACTGTGTATGTGTGTGCGCATGTTTATGTATCAGTACCTGGAGTGCACTGTGTGTGTGTGCATGCATGTTTATGTATCTGTACCTGGAGTGCACTGTGTATGTGTGTGCGCATGTTTATGTATCAGTACCTGGAGTGCACTGTGTGTGTGTGCATGCATGTTTATGTATCTGTACCTGGAGTGCACTGTGTATGTGTGTGCGCATGTTTATGTATCAGTACCTGGAGTGCACTGTGTGTGTGTGCATGCATGTTTATGTATCTGTACCTGGAGTGCACTGTGTATGTGTGTGCGCATGTTTATGTATCAGTACCTGGAGTGCACTGTGTGTGTGTGCATGCATGTTTATGTATCTGTACCTGGAGTGCACTGTGTATGTGTGTGCGCATGTTTATGTATCAGTACCTGGAGTGCACTGTGTGTGTGTGCATGCATGTTTATGTATCTGTACCTGGAGTGCACTGTGTATGTGTGTGCGCATGTTTATGTATCAGTACCTGGAGTGCACTGTGTGTGTGTGCATGCATGTTTATGTATCTGTACCTGGAGTGCACTGTGTATGTGTGTGCGCATGTTTATGTATCAGTACCTGGAGTGCACTGTGTGTGTGTGCATGCATGTTTATGTATCTGTACCTGGAGTGCACTGTGTATGTGTGTGCGCATGTTTATGTATCAGTACCTGGAGTGCACTGTGTGTGTGTGCATGCATGTTTATGTATCTGTACCTGGAGTGCACTGTGTATGTGTGTGCGCATGTTTATGTATCAGTACCTGGAGTGCACTGTGTGTGTGTGCATGCATGTTTATGTATCTGTACCTGGAGTGCACTGTGTATGTGTGTGCGCATGTTTATGTATCAGTACCTGGAGTGCACTGTGTGTGTGTGCATGCATGTTTATGTATCTGTACCTGGAGTGCACTGTGTATGTGTGTGCGCATGTTTATGTATCAGTACCTGGAGTGCACTGTGTGTGTGTGCATGCATGTTTATGTATCTGTACCTGGAGTGCACTGTGTATGTGTGTGCGCATGTTTATGTATCAGTACCTGGAGTGCACTGTGTGTGTGTGCATGCATGTTTATGTATCTGTACCTGGAGTGCACTGTGTATGTGTGTGCGCATGTTTATGTATCAGTACCTGGAGTGCACTGTGTGTGTGTGCATGCATGTTTATGTATCTGTACCTGGAGTGCACTGTGTATGTGTGTGCGCATGTTTATGTATCAGTACCTGGAGTGCACTGTGTGTGTGTGCATGCATGTTTATGTATCTGTACCTGGAGTGCACTGTGTATGTGTGTGCGCATGTTTATGTATCAGTACCTGGAGTGCACTGTGTGTGTGTGCATGCATGTTTATGTATCTGTACCTGGAGTGCACTGTGTATGTGTGTGCGCATGTTTATGTATCAGTACCTGGAGTGCACTGTGTGTGTGTGCATGCATGTTTATGTATCTGTACCTGGAGTGCACTGTGTATGTGTGTGCGCATGTTTATGTATCAGTACCTGGAGTGCACTGTGTGTGTGTGCATGCATGTTTATGTATCTGTACCTGGAGTGCACTGTGTATGTGTGTGCGCATGTTTATGTATCAGTACCTGGAGTGCACTGTGTGTGTGTGCATGCATGTTTATGTATCTGTACCTGGAGTGCACTGTGTATGTGTGTGCGCATGTTTATGTATCAGTACCTGGAGTGCACTGTGTGTGTGTGCATGCATGTTTATGTATCTGTACCTGGAGTGCACTGTGTATGTGTGTGCGCATGTTTATGTATCAGTACCTGGAGTGCACTGTGTGTGTGTGCATGCATGTTTATGTATCTGTACCTGGAGTGCACTGTGTATGTGTGTGCGCATGTTTATGTATCAGTACCTGGAGTGCACTGTGTGTGTGTGCATGCATGTTTATGTATCTGTACCTGGAGTGCACTGTGTATGTGTGTGCGCATGTTTATGTATCAGTACCTGGAGTGCACTGTGTGTGTGTGCATGCATGTTTATGTATCTGTACCTGGAGTGCACTGTGTATGTGTGTGCGCATGTTTATGTATCAGTACCTGGAGTGCACTGTGTGTGTGTGCATGCATGTTTATGTATCTGTACCTGGAGTGCACTGTGTATGTGTGTGCGCATGTTTATGTATCAGTACCTGGAGTGCACTGTGTGTGTGTGCATGCATGTTTATGTATCTGTACCTGGAGTGCACTGTGTATGTGTGTGCGCATGTTTATGTATCAGTACCTGGAGTGCACTGTGTGTGTGTGCATGCATGTTTATGTATCTGTACCTGGAGTGCACTGTGTATGTGTGTGCGCATGTTTATGTATCAGTACCTGGAGTGCACTGTGTGTGTGTGCATGCATGTTTATGTATCTGTACCTGGAGTGCACTGTGTATGTGTGTGCGCATGTTTATGTATCAGTACCTGGAGTGCACTGTGTGTGTGTGCATGCATGTTTATGTATCTGTACCTGGAGTGCACTGTGTATGTGTGTGCGCATGTTTATGTATCAGTACCTGGAGTGCACTGTGTGTGTGTGCATGCATGTTTATGTATCTGTACCTGGAGTGCACTGTGTATGTGTGTGCGCATGTTTATGTATCAGTACCTGGAGTGCACTGTGTGTGTGTGCATGCATGTTTATGTATCTGTACCTGGAGTGCACTGTGTATGTGTGTGCGCATGTTTATGTATCAGTACCTGGAGTGCACTGTGTGTGTGTGCATGCATGTTTATGTATCTGTACCTGGAGTGCACTGTGTATGTGTGTGCGCATGTTTATGTATCAGTACCTGGAGTGCACTGTGTGTGTGTGCATGCATGTTTATGTATCTGTACCTGGAGTGCACTGTGTATGTGTGTGCGCATGTTTATGTATCAGTACCTGGAGTGCACTGTGTGTGTGTGCATGCATGTTTATGTATCTGTACCTGGAGTGCACTGTGTATGTGTGTGCGCATGTTTATGTATCAGTACCTGGAGTGCACTGTGTGTGTGTGCATGCATGTTTATGTATCTGTACCTGGAGTGCACTGTGTATGTGTGTGCGCATGTTTATGTATCAGTACCTGGAGTGCACTGTGTGTGTGTGCATGCATGTTTATGTATCTGTACCTGGAGTGCACTGTGTATGTGTGTGCGCATGTTTATGTATCAGTACCTGGAGTGCACTGTGTGTGTGTGCATGCATGTTTATGTATCTGTACCTGGAGTGCACTGTGTGTGTGTGTGCACGTGCGTTTATGTATCTGTACCTGGAGTGCACTGTGTGTATGTGTAGGTATCTGGAATGCAGTGTGTGTGTGCGTGCGTGCATGCATGCATGCATGTTTATGTATCTGTACCTGGAGTGCAGTGTGTGTGTGTGTTTATGTATCTGTACCTGGAATGCAGTGTGTGTGTGTGTGTGTGTGTGTGTGTGTGCGCGTTTATGTATCTGTACCTGGAGTGCAGTGTGTGTGTGTGTTTATGTATCTGTACCTGGAATGCAGTGTGTGTGTGTGTGTGTGTGTGTGTGTGTGCGCGTTTATGTATCTGTACCTGGAGTGCACTGTGTGTATGTGTAGGTATCTGGAGTGCTGTGTGTGTGTGATGCTCTATGGGCCTGATCCAGACCTACGCTGGTGTGCGTAGCGTATTATCACCGAACGTACCACCGATGCACGGCAATAGGCACTCCCCTTGCTCGTACCTAGTTTAGCATCCATACGCTCGCCAAACCCTACCCTAACTTTTGTGTTAGTTTCCGCGGACGTCCGTACGTTCATTGCGTATTAACAACGCTTAGCACGCCCATACTGTACAATTTAAATGGTTCTCCCCACCTATATTCCTTAACTCCAGCATCCATATGAACTTCATACTATAAACACGCCCCTTTGTCGGTAAAAATGCAAAGTATATGTACTCCCGAATCGCCGCTACGAAAATCAGTGTTTTACTACCGGAAGTTGTCACTAGGCGCATGCCGAATTTACGCTGACGATCAGTGTTAGCTCGCGTGCGTTGCACTGGATCAGGCCCTATGTGTGTATGTATGTATATGGGATGCACTTTGTGTTTGTATGTGTGTGTATATGTATATGGAGTCAGAGGCGGAACAACTGGCAGTGCAAGGGCAGCAGCTGCCACCACCGCACTAGTCACCACCAGATTTATCATAAGGAGCCCTGTGTGTCTGAATCCAGCTCTTAGAAATTAAATTAAAAAAAAAAAACGTTGTTCTCAGCTCTGTCCGTGGCCGCTAATAAAGGAGTTTCTGTGCATGTACAGCAGCTCCTTCCAGCATTTACAGAAGGGCCGCGCATGAGTGAGTGAGTGACACAGCGCAGGCTCTGCGGACTGACAGGCACCTGGTTGGGACAAGAATTTCCAGGTTAGTGATTTTTATATATTTAACTTTATTTTCACAAGCCACCCCTGGATCTGAGATTTGTAAGTAGAGTCCCACATCACTTGGTATTATGGGGAGACCTGGAAAACATGTACTGTTAGTGGTTCATGTGTACTGTGATTGAAACCCCTGCTTTAGACCTCACATGAAAGGAGATGAGTGGGTGTATTGTGCTTTAAGAGCTATTAATATTTAAAGTTGGTCTGTATGATAAGTCTTCTTTGAATTCTGTGAATAATGTCTCTAGGCAGCCATAACCAATAGATATTAGTCAAGACACAATTCAAAGGAGATTAAAGGAATCTAAAACCTTAAAACACGCTGTTCTCTCATATATCAAGACTTCTAATACAACTCTAAATATTGGACCAATATATGTACCACTCCTGACATCAGAAGATAACAGCACTTAACCCTCTTCAGAATGTCTTTCTGTGTCTGTACACAGTCAGGATATTGCCTCATGCAGTTGTAAACTTGTCTAATTTTGCAAACAAACCCACAGCACCTTCCTAGCAATGATTTCTTAGACATACGTCACAGTGACTCAGGCCTTGTAAGGAGATTTGCCACCACTTCCTCACCCATAGACGATGTCTCCCGATTTCCAGTGTTGGGAACTTCCTTTATTTCGAAATATGAAATTTGTCATAGGCTTTATGGACAAGCTGCATGCTTGTTCTATCTTTGTCAGCAGGAGAAATGCAAATGCAGCTTTTTTTCATGTACAATTGTTCCTCATTACCATGGATACATATATGTTATTCTGCAAAAAAAAACCTAGTTACCTATTTTCTGGACATAAAATACTTCTCTATTCACTTTCATTTCAGGTCTTAAATCTTCTCACAAATGTATTTTCTTAGGAAAGCTTCTGCCCATAAAATGTTATAAAGAACCTAAAGAATTTAGTACAGATCACCAGACAGTGATGGAAGGTTGTGTTTTGAAGGTGGACCAATCATAATGGTGCAATATCCTAATGCTGTCTTGTGATTGGTCCTCTCACCCACTCCAGCCCCGGATTTCTGTTGAAGCCTTGAGGAAAATTACGGTATAGAACAGATGCTGGAATTTGCTGGCAACTCATGACATTAAGACAGAGGTTTCCAGCACATCTGATAACACATGATGTTATATGATTCATATACTGTATTGTGACTAGTGACATCACTAGGGTTGGTGTCTATCATTGCTGTACTCATGGTGTCATCCCATGTATAATTTTGTACTGTTTCTCATAAATCATAATTCCTGTATATTACTCAATATTAGGGGAATAGTCCAGGCTTTTTTTTTCGTCAGACGCATTAGAACGGCACCTTTTTCCGACCGACAAAAAAAGTTTTTGGGTTTTTTTTTGTTAAAAGCCTGGGCCACTATATAAGCGACAAGGCTTTTAACAATGCAGTACAGGGAATACAGGGCTCCTACGGGAGCCCTGTAGGACCAAACCTGTTACTGTGAATGGCAGTGACCGAACCTATGCGGTCACTGCCATTCTAGCAACTGATTTGATCTTACAAGGCTCCCATAGGAGACCTGTATTACACCGCATCACATGACCGCTGGCAGACAGAGAGGGAGCGCCAGAGAGAGGACACGCTGCTGAGGAAAGGACATCAAAGGTAAGTAACAGAGGCTGGTCATAAGGGGCAGACAATGGAGGCTGTACATAACGGGCAGACAATGGAGGCTGTACATAACGGGCAGACAATGGAGGCTATGAGGGACTGCAATAAGGTCTGAAAATTATAGGGGGCTGCAATAAGGGCTGAAAAAAATATAGGGGGTCGTAATAAAGACTGATAAAGGTTGAGTTCCTGCACTTTTTTTTTTATTTTTTATTTTTTTACAAAAAAAGTACTGGGAATAGTAATGACAGATGTCCGTCTGACACCCAATTTATTC
Organism: Limnodynastes dumerilii; assembly: GCA_011038615.1. Lineage (NCBI taxonomy): Eukaryota > Metazoa > Chordata > Amphibia > Anura > Limnodynastidae > Limnodynastes > Limnodynastes dumerilii. The sequence continues at coordinate 147,608 of WWET01000867.1, read as the reverse complement.
AAGCTGCTTGTGGAAGTCTGGTATGGACTTCGCATGCCCTGGACAGATGTTGCACAATGGATCTCCTAGTTCACTCCCCTCTTACGTGCGCACCTACAGACCTTTGTGGGTACGGAAACCCACGCCGAGTACTGGATCAGGTCCAAAGTAGCTAAATTAAAATGACACCTTTAAATTACAATATCATATGCACAGCCTAATTGTATTTACATTTACATAGTTTAAAGTGGCTAAAGTAAAAAGGCTCCCCCTTTTATGTGACAAGGCTCCAGCCATCCAAAGTTCTCAAACCAGGTTACTAGGGGCCAGATTTACTAAGCTGCGGGTTTGGAAAAGCGGAGATGTTGCCCATGACAACCAATCTGATTCTAGATGACATTCTCATAAGTGAGAGCTAGAATCTGGTTGCCATGGGCAACATCTCTGCTTTTCCAAACCTGCAGCTTAGTAAATCTGGAGCGGATGTAACTGACGGTTGTGGGAGCATGTCCAATGTCTAACAAACTGGATAGTCATTGGACATAAATTGGATGAGTGCAGGGGCGTAACTAGCCCAAATGGCGCCTAGGGCAAATGCCCAAAATACTCCCCCGACCCATGTTCCCACCCCCCTCAGGGAAAAGAAAGAATAAAACCATCTTACCTTACTCTGTGAGTCTGTGAGCAACTGCGGCACGGCATACTCCCCTCAGAGTTCAGCCGGATAGCGCCGGTCACATGACACGCTGCAAGAGTGAACTAATCTCACAGTGTGTCCTATAGGCTGGCACTGTCAGGCTGAACACTGATTGGTGGAAGCCGCTCTGCAGTTGCTCTCAGACTCACAGGGCCTGATTCAATGGAAGTAAAAGCGTTCGCTGGCGTATTTTTAACGCTATTTTTTCTAAAATAACGCCCGGTGGTTTTCTTTTTGGTAGCGTTAATTAAAAATTTGCCCCTATGACAGGTGCGGATTTTTAACGATGCCCTGTCTTGTGCTCCAACAGGGCATGGTGATGCTTGTAGAACTACAAGCATCAGCATGCCCTGCCAGCCAGGGGCCGCTGCGCAGGTGTCTTGGTAAAAAAAAAAAAAAAAAAACTTTTTTGAACGTCGCAACTATGCCCGGCGATATTTCAGACACTGGCCAATGACAGTGAACCTGTCATTAGCGCTGGGCATTTCCTGCTAGAAGGAAGTGAATTGCGACGTTCAAAGAAGGTTTTTTTTTTTTTTATTGCGTTAAATTTCTCGCTGCCTGCTCTTTTTTCGCATATAAAAAAACTATCGAATTAGCGTATTTTTTACGCTAAATGACCGGCGATAGCGTCATTTAATTTTTTCCGTCGCTACATTTTTTAAAATAATGCCGCCAATTGAATTGGGCTCACAGAGTAAGGGAAGAGGGTTTTATTCTTTCTTTTTGTGCACTGGGGGTGGTGGGCTGTTGGGTATGCGACCTGATGAGACCTATGGCACCTCCAAAGCCATCAGTGCCTAGGGAATATGCCCTACAAAACCCATACTAGTTTCGCCACTGGATGAGTGTGTACCCAGCTTTATGAAAAAATATTTGCCTCTTCCGCAAGATCTGTGAATCATAAATTCCATTGGGGGTAGGGACAGATGCAAATGAATAATTATTCTCTATACAGCATTTCACAGTATATAAATACTTGAGTTTGTTTACTATTATTATTTATTGTTATTATTTATTTGATCAATGTACACAGGTATATAAATTTAAAACATAGTAAACACAAGACATAATAATCCAAATAAATTAAACAAGAAGTACTTACTACTTACATCAACAAACCTAACCCAGATTACAACTCTGAATCGACAAAAAAAGTTTTTTGTTTTTTTTGTTAAAAGCCTGTGCCGCTATATAAGCGACAAGGCTTTTTTACAGTGCAGTACAGGGAATACAGGGCTCCTACTTGGTTTTCATTGAACATCAAAAGGTGACTCCCTGATCTGACACTGTGATAAAGCCCACAGCATAGAGAATCCAGCGTTACAAATATCATGGCATTATTGGATAGTCATAATACCAGTTCTGCTATTGCCACCTAACTATATCAATCACCAATTAATGTAATTGAAAACTACCAATTTATGTGTAAAGCTAGGTACACACTGGCTGGGTTTTATACAGTCAGTGCTTTCCTCCAGGAGATCTCGGAGGGAATATATAGAAGCCCTACCCCTGATCATCAATGACTTTTTCATAGTATAAGTAAGGTCGGGGTCAGGGTTTGGAAACGCAAGTAACTCTAGGAATAGTAGTGTTGCCAGGCAGGGGGGTGGAACTTAAAGGCGAGGTTTGCATGAAAGCTCGGCCATAAGCCCACTGCGGGAGATTTGCTGGCTCTCCTGGGATACCGTTAGAACTGCCTGAAATGTTGTGAGTTTCCCAGATATTCTGGGAGAGTCGTTACCTCTGGTTTTATATGATAAGATTAATTAAAATGATTGTAGTCCAGATTTGAGGTCACGATTAGCCTCACGATGTTGCCTACACTGGATTTTCCAGCAGATCTGTGTTTTTCTCTCCCATAATCCTCTGCTTCAGTCCAGATTTGACTATGGACGCCCGCAATCCTGAACTAAAGCAGGAAGTGGAAGAAGAATCATTCATATAACTGCTGACATCCAGACATTGCTGATTGGGAAACTTAGCCATTTAATAAAAATCCTATCAAAAGATCATATGCTATTTCCGGTCATTCTGCAGTATTGTGGGACAGTGCACACGAGTTAGATGTCGGTATACACTGATGTTTATCATGTGATCTGCACAATAATGGACAGAATAACCACCAGTGTGTACACAGCTCAAGTCTGGAAAACAAAAAATCCCTGAGAAATGTACCATAATCCTTTGTCCTTAGGAATTTGAAAGAGTTAGTAACACTGTTTTACATACAGCTGCCTAATATTATCTGCAAGAATATGACTTTTACACCACTGTCAGAGAAGTGTTGTGTTGCCACATATATAGGAAACTGTATTTACCAACATCTCTGAAAACATATCTTCTGCATTATCTGTACACACTGCAAGCCTCCACCCATGCCATTTGTTACTTACCAAGTGCTGTGATGTATAAATGAGACGCCTGTTACAGTTTTAGACAGCACTTTTCAGGCACAGTGCTAGACATGGGAACTCACTGTAACATTTGTGAGGAGACTGGCACTGGTGTTATACTATTACACCCTACTCACCTCATTTTTGGTAGTGTTTGGGGCAGCACAGTGGCTCAAGTTGTTAGCACCTCTGCATCACAGCACTGAGGTCATAAGTTTGATTCCCAGATCTGTTTGGAGTTTGCATGTTCTCCCTGTGCCTGGTTTTCTCTTGGTGCTCCATTTTACCCACACTCCAAATGAATGCTAATAAGTGAATTTACCCTAGCCTGTGTTAGGGAATTTAGGCCCAGATCCAGAGTTATAGCTGACAGGGGACTTACGCAAGTCGTTTACTAGCTATGGACATAAAGCGTGCAGGGGTCTGGATCCGGTTACACTCCCCGCTAAGAAAATCTTATTCCCAAAAATGGGACATCCGAAAGTTCCTTTTTGGATGTCCCATTTTCGAATACTTACCTTATTCTACTTTTTTTAATGAATGGGTGAGTATGCCATTTGGCATACTTCACCCATTCACTTTCACAATGCGCGATATCCCTCTGCCACACCTCCACCGCTGCTCGCCGGACCAGGGACAGGTGAGTACATTTTTTGTGCGGGGTAGGGAGGGTTAGGGTCAGGCTGCAATTAAGGGAGGGTCAGACTGTCAGGAAGGGAGGGTTAGGCTTAGGGTAGTGAGAGGGGAGGGTTAGGGTCAGACTGTCAGGAAGGAAGGGTTAGGCTTACGGTAGTGAGAGGGGAGGGTTAGGGTGAGAATTAGGGAATGGAGTGGGGGATTATTTTTTACAATTTTTCGCACCACGGAGCTTTCGGTGCTCCGTGGATTGATTGCTATGCCTCATTGAGGCGAATGCAATCAAAATCGCAACTGGCTGAGAGGAATCAGATTTTTCGCAAATCAGATTTTCTATGCGGGGACCCACACCCGACTCGGGGAGCCTGTCCTGGGCCTTACACTGGATGGATTTGGATGAAAATTTCACAGAGGGGTGGCAATTCGTCTGCCTAATGGAGTGGTTATTGTCAGGGCCGGCGGAACCCGGTAAGCGGGGTAAACTGATTTTAGCTGCTCTGTATAACTGCCTCAGATGCTTATACAGGAACTTCCTGTATGAGCTGCCTGCGGGAGGAGGAAGAGAGTGAGCGCCGCGGTGGAAGACTCAAGGTATGTTAAAAGAAAACATGATGGAGGGGGGCTGGTAGGACATTATGGGACATGGGAGTGCTAGGGGGGGCTGGTGACATATGATGGAAGTACTGGGGGACTGGTGGCACATGGTGGG
>WWET01000867.1:114645-132094 GCA_011038615.1 Limnodynastes dumerilii | reverse complement strand
AAATACTCACTGCAGCTTATACCAACCAGACTGTACCTGTATTGTCATATGTTTGTATCCTATATTGTTTGACAGGTCTCCCATCAGATTCTGCGCCTACCTTGACTTACATGTACCTATTCTAGTCCATTCCAGATCCCTGTTGGTTGTTTGTTTCTTCTGTTCTGGTCTGCCTCATGTCCTGGATCTATTCTCCCTGACTCCCATCTGGTCCTGGGGTCCCTGTCCATTCTGTTGGTTTTGTCCTCCTTAGTGTAAAGTCCCACCGTCTCCTAATACTCTCCTAGATATAGGGGCTGCCACCTGCTGGGCACTTGCCTCATGAGCCTTTCCTTACCACCAGTTAGACTGAACGCATTGGTGTGTGGTTCACCCAGAGTAGCGTAACCTTAGCTTCTTCCTCAGTTCAGATAAAGCTGTGCTACCTGCAAACAGGGACCATCCAATCCAAATCAGGACAGTTGGGAGGTATCAGTGCTCTCTCTCAGAATAGAATGCTACATATTCTCCCATAATGCCTGCTGCCTCTGCCCAGTTAGGACATCTGGATGAGAACCTTCCAGGCCCTATAAGGTAGAAGATATAATTCACTCACCCAGACATTCCATAGGTTAGTACTAGATCATTTGCATCTATTGACATGGAAAAATTCACAAACCTAAAAATTACTGATAGGATATCCCCATGATTATTCCACGCATTTTATGTGCTACATTGTTTTTTATTTTTTCCATATTTATTTGTGTCATTATTTGTTGACTTTCTTTGACACAGTGATTCCACCACTTTGTGTACCCTAATAAAATTTTGTGTCAATTTTGAATGAGTGCCTAATTATCAGTATACGATTAATAAGCATGTTTAAAAGCTAGACAGACAACAACAGGAAAGACGATGGGTCTGATCCAGACCTACGCTCGGGTGCATTTTTACGATGGGCGTAAGCGTAAAAACAGTACTTACTGCGCATGCGCGGGGAAAATGTTACACTCATATTATGCTTCAAAATTCTGAGCGAATGGGCCTTGACCGTAACACCTTCGTAAATACGGTCGAGGGGGCGTGACTGCCATACGAAATGTGAGGCATTTAAATCATACAGTATGGGCGTGCTAAGCGTCGTAACTACACATTGAGCTTACGGACGCCCACGGTTACGATCAGAAAAGTTAGGGTAGGGTTTGCTGGGCATAAGAAGGCAAAACTAAGTACGACCAAGGGGAAGTGCCAAGGGAAGTGCATCGTAGGTATGCTACACACATGAGCGTTTCATGAGTGTAGGTCTGCATCAGGCCCAATGTCTCATAATATTTAAGGCAGAATGGATCAGGGTCAATTGCATGGCAGTGATAGTCATTTAATGATACCCACAGATTGCATTGTTTACACTTAATGATTATAACTTTAAAAAAAATAATTGTGAGCTTCCACATGAAGCTTATTGTGCTTATATACCACCGTACACATAATGGTGGTTACTCAATTTATAGGATAAACTAATTTCAGGAGAATATTTATAGCATAGACTTAGGCCTAAAAGAAACTTTCCACTACTATATAAACCACAGATTTAGGCCGATTTAAATCAAGCATGTCAAGAGATCAAATAATCGTTCATGAGTGCTTCTGGGACAATTCTTGTATGCTTGGCCAAAAAATCGTGACCATACACTTGAGCGATAATTTGCCAATCATTCACCGATCACATGATAACTGGATAATCGGGCTAATAATTGCTCTAGTGTATGACCAGCTTTAGCCAAACATTTTAGTAATGGTATTGCCATGCCTGTTGCCCTGTTAAAGAGTAACAAATCTATTATCTATTACATCCACCAGAAGGTTGTCATTTGCCTAATTTATTTGACAGCCTAATTGTTCTTCCAGATAGTCAAACCCTCAGGGTCTACAGGGATCTCTTTTATGGGCCCCTATTCGGCCTATAAAGAGTTGCGTCTTTGCAAACTAAAAAATCCCTGGTACAGACGTCACAAATTATGGCCTGTTTCCAGGACATCCCAGCACTAATGACAGTTCTACTGTCATTGGGTTCTATTTATACCCTCAGCCAGCATGGGAACGTTTATCATACTGGCCGAGGGTATAACTATAACACATTGACAGTAGATTTTACTAGGGGGACAGGGACATTTAGATGACGTGGTGGGCACTGAATGACAGGTTATGCTGTTTTTTTTAACATGTAACATTTTTTTTTTTTACTTTTTACCACAACAGTGTCCTGCGCTCTTCACTTACATGATCCTCTGGCGTATGGCGGATGTACAGGCATCGTACAGCACTACTGCTGATATTTCAATGAGAAAAACACTCCTTTTCTTATTTAAATATCGTGGAACTCCCTGTTCAACAGTTGCAGTGCTGATGGATGCAGAAACAGGAACGGATTCACACGGATGCAATGCTTTTTTAACAAACTGCGCATGCGCTAAATGTGCAAGAAAGTCGGATTGCTGGCGGAGTTTATGGTATCCGCCAGCATCCGATTACGTCTGAAAAAAGGGGTGTTCCAGAATATATAAATACTCCGCGCACACCAGTCCTTTGGATGCGGAAAAAGCCCTACGATTCCGCCAGCTCAGGGCTGGTGGATACGTAGGGGCAGCTCACCGGAGCTGAAAAAAAAAACCTTTTTTGTTTTTAAATTAACCCGTTCCCCCCCACCTGCCCCACCGCAGCCTATGTTAAAAAATGTAATAAATAAAGTCCCGGCCGACAGGGCATACTGTCGCTAGTAGAACTACAGGCACAAGCATGCCCATGAATGGCAAGGCATGCTAGCGCTTTTAGAACTACTATCGCCAGCATGCCCTGGCCCAAATCGCTACACATGCCAATATGTTATAAAAAAAACATACAGTGACCTCCCTCCAAAAAATAAGAAATCCTCCACGTGCCTCACAAAAATGAAAAGTAAAAAAAGTGGCAATACCCGTCCCCTTCTTAAAAAAAAATACACATCCCTCATAAATATTGTTTTAAAATTTACACGTGTGGATACGGCCCATTGACAGTAGATTTTACTAGGTGGACAGGGACATTTAGATGACGTGGTGGGCACTGAATGACAGGTTATGCTGGTTTTTTTTAACATGTAACATTTTTTTTTACTTTTTACCCCAACAGTGTCCTGCGCTCTTCACTTACATGATCCTCTGGCGTATGGTGGATGTACAGGCATCGTACAGCACTACTGCTGATATTTCAATGAGAAAAACACTCCTTTTCTTATTTTCTTATTTATTTCTTATTTAAATATCGTGCAACTCCCTGTTCCACAGGTGCAGTCGAGGCAGATGCTGACACAAACATATGGACACACATGCACCCATCTCTCTGTGCTCACTCTGGTTGTGAGTATGCCCATTGCTCATTTTGGCTGCATTTCCGTCTTAAAAAAAGACTGAAGCGCTGCTCTGAATCCGCCCCAGTATCTCCTTAATTCAGAACCTCTAGTTCCTTATAAATGGAGAAAAATATCAAACAGCTGTTAGGCTGATCCTGATCCTTGATAGCCCTGATTATCAGGTATTGTGTGTACACTATGCAATATTGCCGGCAACTTGAGCATTTTCCAAATGTAATTTCTCCGGAAAAAGTCAAGCTAGCTGTGAAACATGTTCGAGTAATGGGGATATACTAGCATCGTTCCTCTGTTCTGCAGAGCTAGAGCTAATGTTCCTCTGTTCTGCAGAGCTAGAGTTTTCCTCAGAGTTCTGCTCATCTGCTCATTGACATGTCTTTGGACATTTAGGGCTAGATTTACTAAACTGCAGAAAGAAAAATGGAGATTGCCCAAAGCAACCAATGATATTCTAGCTCTGACTTTCCAATTACATTACAGAAAATGTCAGCTTGAATCTGATTGGTTGCTATGGATAACATATCCATTTTCCCTTTCTGCAGTTTAGTAAACTTAGACCTAAGAGCCAAACTGGTTGTCTTAGTACAGAAAAAAAAAAAAAATACAAACTTGTGCAAAATGGCATAAAACAATACTACAAAAAGTCACTAACATCCTGGTTCAGAGAGTATAGAGGACACTTTTCCTGAGATCTATCAATGTAGAAAAATCCCAGCTATTAATGCAATGTACACAGAAATAGGTTTCACTCTGTGTAGGAGTTTCACTATGAGAGCACACTGATTATCACTCCACATACACAGTCCTCTCCTGCTGTTCATAGGGTGCAACATGTCAAGACATGTCATAAAAACAAGTCTTATCTATACCTTAATGCAGAACACCACTTTCTGCCTGGTATTGCCTATAATTTAGTCATTTTACGTGAAATCTATTCCTGGGGGTAATTACAGCATAGACGATACCAGATTATACAGATGCTATGTGTTTGTTGTTTTTCTCTGTATCCATGACAAACAGGATAAATCAAAATAGCATTGCAACAAAAATGGTTATTATTATTCCATGGGTTTGTCAACCAACTGAAAATGGTGCCTGAAGATATCATTTGTGGGGCACATACGTGACCCATTTTCCATGCTTCTGATGTAACAGGGTCATTTAACAGGAGCAAGCCAGCATAGTTTACCCAGGAGGGGGTGACATGGCCCAGCAGCGTATACGGAGCATTTTCAAGAAAGTAAAATTCAGGCCACCCAACAAAGAAAAGTCTAGGGGCCAGACGAGAAGCACCTCTGGCCCTGATTCCCACACTTTCTAGTTATCGATATTAAAATACTGAAAATACTGAAGGTGCAATTTCTATAAAATGTGGTCCTTCAATCTAGACCTGTACCCCAAAAGATTACTGCAAGTCCTATCTCCTAACTTTTGTACTGTTTTACTCATCATCCATGATAAGTGAAAAAGCCTCCCACAGAGACGGGTGTGGGGCTCAGGTCCGAACGGCCCATTTTGGAACTGTTCGCAACTGGCTGGGATTTCGATTGCATATTCCTCGATGCACGGAGCACCGAAAGCTCCGTTCTCTGATGTGGTAAGCAAAATTAGTCCCCCACTCCTTTCCCTAATTCTATACCTAACCCTCCCCTCTCACTACCCTAACCCTCCTTTCCTGGCAGCCTGACCCTAACCCTCCCTTACTTGTAGCCTGACCCTAACCCTCCCTCCCCTGCAGCTTGACCCTAACCCTCCATCTACTGCAGCCAGACCCTAACCTTCCCTCCCCTGCAGCCTGACCCTAACCCTCCCAACCCCGCACAGATAGTTTACTCACCTGTCCCTGGTCTGGCGATAGCAGCGGCAGAGGGATATCAGTAATTGCGAAAGTGAATGGGTGAACGGCATACTCATCCATTCATAAAAAAAAAGTCTAAATTGGTAAGTATTCGAATAAGGGACATCCAAAAAGGAACTTTCGGATGTCCCTTTTTTGGAAATCAGATTTTCTAGCCGGAGATTGTAACCGCACAGAGACTAACATGTGCGTGGTTTCGAAAGTAGCAGTTCAGAATACGGACAGGGTTAACTGTTCGGCATTCATTGATCCAACAGAGTCAGCATCTGTCTGACAGAATATTGTAATAACGACAGGTAGTTTGGTCAGTATTACACAGAAGGTGGGTAGCGGGGAACAGAGCAAAGACACAGAAGGTGGGTAGCGGGGAACAGAGCAGAGACACAGAAAGTGGGTTGCAGCGAACAAAGCAGAGAGACAAAAGATGGGTAGCTGGGAACAGAGCAAAGACACAGAAGGTGGATAGCGGTGAACAGAGCAGAGACACAGAAAGTGGGTTGCAGCGAACAGAGCAGAGAGACAAAAGATGGGTCGGTAGCGGAGAACAGAGCAGAGACACAGAAGGTGGGTAGTGGGGAACAGGTGGGCAGCGGGGGAACAGAGCAGGGACACAGAAGGTGGGTAGCGGGGAACAGAGCAGGGACACAGTAGGTGGGTAGCGGGGAACAGAGCCGGGACGCAGTAGGTGGGCAGCGGGGGAACAGAGCAGGGACACAGAAGGTGGGTAGCGGGGAACAGAGCAGGGACACAGTAGGTGGGTAGCGGGGAACAGAGCCGGGACGCAGTAGGTGGGCAGCGGGGGAACAGAGCAGGGACACAGAAGGTGGGTAGCGGGGAACAGAGCAGGGACAAAGAAGGTGGGTAGCGGGAAACTGAGCAGGGACACAGTAGGTGGGTAGCGGGGAACAGAGCCGGGACGCAGTAGGTGGGGTAGCGGGGAACAGAGCAGGGACACAGAAGGTGGGTAGCGGGGAACAGAGCAGGGACACAGGACCTTATTCACACTTAAGAAGCTGCGGCTTCCTAGTACATAATCTACAGACTATTAAGGTACGTAGATTGAGTAAGTGTGGTCTTTAAATTTTTTGTGCCACAGCAGCCACTGTCACTGTCTTTAAGAAGAGTGGTTGGGGGGAGGGGTATCACAGTTCGTATTCTCCTTCGTAAGAAGGAATATACGAACGGTTACTTAAGGAAGCCCTATGGCACTCTTAAGTACCATAAGGTTCCTAAAATGGGAATTTGAGTTATGTATGGATACTGCCACACCTAACTCATTCTGATCTGTAAATACAGAAAAAAGATTTTTATTTTTGTTTTTTACATTTTGTTTTACACTTTTTTTCCTTTACCATTGTTGTAGTTTTAAATGCCAGCATAACGAAGGGGCACCATGCCGAATCTATGGCTGTCAGCTGGGTACCCCTTACAGCAATGAGACAGCCAGCATTATGGTGTTAGCTGTATCACTGTTAAATTAGTGATTGTCAGCATAGCAACTGTAATCAGCTAATACAGTAGCATAGTAACATGTTTCAATATGACCCTAAACAGTTATCAATGCGGCTCCATTATCTTTATCCATGCGCCTCCACAAATATGCCCACAATTTAGTTATCCATGTGTCCCAGAATAGATACAGATGGGCACAAATAGTTATTAATATGCCCTGACAATTGTTATACATGAACCAGCAATAGTTTTCCATGTTCCACACAATAGTTATAAATGCACCAATGGCCAATCTTGGTTACACTTCTGCTGTGGTCATTGGATATACACTAGTGATAGCCAAATCCATACCTCAGTGCATATTTACTGGACCCATGGGGTCTATAAAGTAGATGTTGATGTAAAGAAGGGTAGTGAATTGCCAGCTGCCACCATAGGACCAGCACTGTGTAGAACAGATTACTTATGTAATGATTGTCAGTTGCAAAAGTTTTAGGACGGTTTTGTCTGTGTGCCAGCATAAACAATAATATGGTTTTACCAAGGCAGTATGCCATCTAATACTCCAGCAATGGCAAAGCCAAGCCTTCTACCTATGCACCAGTGGGAGTCCTCACCACGATGACTGTCTTTCCAAGGTAGAGACAGCCGAAAGTTCTTTTACAGCTTTTTACAGCAGCCATTTTTTTTTCTGAATGGGTGAGTATGCTGCTCGGCTCTAGGGAAGGGAGGGTTAGGGTCAGGCTGTGGGGAAGGGAGGGTTAGGGTTAGAGTAATAGAAGGAGAAGGCTAGGGTAAGGATTAGGGAAAGGGTTGTGGATATTTACCATTCGGAGTACCATGTTCAGTGCTCCGGGGATCGATTGCTTTGCCTCTTTAAGGCAGAAGCAATCAATTTTCCAGTCATTTTGGAACTGCAAAATTGAACTCACAATGGGGACCCACTCCCCTATGCACTTGCTGGATTACACCATCTAGATTCCTTATAGTATAAACTATATTGTGTATAAGATTCTCATAAGGCCTATGTTACGTGCAGACTCACAATATGTATTGAAACAGTGGTATAAATAAGAGCACACAATGATTTTGTAATTTACCATGTCTTTGCCTCAAACATATGAATAACAAGAGCATCATTTTAAAACATGGGGCTCCTTTGAATTTCACCACAAGTGATTTGGTTACCATATTGCCGTAGCCGACTTCTTAAGCGTCATTGTTCTTTGGCAGTAGACTGGTGGTCACTTCTGCTTTGAGCAGGAATTGCAATACAGGGAGCACAAAACATATGAAAGCAGGTGGGGTATTCATTTGGACATGTAAGGGGAACGGAAAGTGAAAGCTGGAACAGCGCTCATTTGAAGACTGCATCAGTATGTTGCTATGGTGCCTGAAAAGTTGTAGTTGTAGTTATACCAGTGATAGTGCTACACATAACAACCACTTTATCAACAAAATGAAATTCTGATCCACCATATTGTGAGCTTTGGAACTTTGTGTCATGTCATGCAGCAGTCAGCTGAGTAAACACCTCTTATTGGAAGAACGTCACTTTTTCTTTCCTCTAATGCTGAAGGGAATTTTTTTGCCTTTTGTTTACTCCCAGTTTTCAGTTTCATTTCTTTGCTTTTGTTCGTATGTCACGTAAACACTGTGGTTTATTATGCAACGAGTCACTGGAGAACTATCATAAAGTAAAGTGCACAAGTTACAGTAAAGCAGAAGTTAGCTCGTGCAAGAGGCCAATTACAGACCGTTGCTATGGCTCATGGAAAGTAAAGCACCGTCTTCCTTGGCACGTGTCACATTAAGGGCGAGGACCTATTAGTATTTGTCTGCTTGCATCAAAAAAGGACAAAAGGACAGTAATACTGTTACAGTCATGTTAAATGTCATGTAAAATGTAAATACCAGCACTGAAATCATATACCCTGTTTCCCCGAAAATAAAACCTAGTCATAAAATAAGCCCTACCTTGATTTTTCGTATTTCCTGAAATATAAGCCCTACCCCGATAATAAGCCCTAGTTACGTGCAGTGCGTCCTGACTACGCTGAGCAACAAGGCTTCCCGGCCTATGAGTGTCCACGCGCCTAGCCCACTGATACTGTGAGCCCCCCTCTCCGATCCGTCAGTGAGTGAGCCCTGTCTCCACATACTGCTGACAAATACTTTGGGCGGACTGGTGGTTCTCAGTGCACCGGGCACTGAGCAAGTGAACTACAGTGTGCACAGTAAAGGCGAGCGTCCATTTCCTGCTCAATAGGCTCCATTTTAGATGTCTAGCTGGCGCTGAACTCCAGCTTCAGCTGTCTAACTTAACCACAGACCCACCACCAAGCTTCATCTCCCCTATACCAAAAAAAAACACCTACAGTGTGCTTCACTGCTAACCTAAATACAACAGGATAAATACACAAACCTACAGTGTGCTTCACTGCTAACCCAAATACAAGAGGATAAATACACAAACCTACAGTGTGCTTCACTGCTAACCCAAATACAAGAGGATATATACACAAACCTACAGTGTGCTTCACTGCTAACCCAAATACAAGAGGATAAATACACAAACCTACAGTGTGCTTCACTGCTAACCCAAATACAAGAGGATAAATACACAAACCTACAGTGTGCTTCACTGCTAACCCAAATACAAGAGGATAAATACACAAACCTACAGTGTGCTTCACTGCTAACCCAAATACAAGAGGATAAATACACAAACCTACAGTGTGCTTCACTGCTAACCCAAATACAAGAGGATAAATACACAAACCTACAGTGTGCTTCACTGCTAACCCAAATACAAGAGGATAAATACACAAACCTACAGTGTGCTTCACTGCTAACCCAAATACAAGAGGATAAATACACAAACCTACAGTGTGCTTCACTGCTAACCCAAATACAAGAGGATAAATACACAAACCTACAGTGTGCTTCACTGCTAACCCAAATACAAGAGGATAAATACACAAACCTACAGTGTGCTTCACTGCTAACCCAAATACAAGAGGATAAATACACAAACCTACAGTGTGCTTCACTGCTAACCCAAATACAAGAGGATAAATACACAAACCTACAGTGTGCTTCACTGCTAACCCAAATACAAGAGGATAAATACACAAACCTACAGTGTGCTTCACTGCTAACCCAAATACAAGAGGATAAATACACAAACCTACAGTGTGCTTCACTGCTAACCCAAATACAAGAGGATAAATACACAAACCTACAGTGTGCTTCACTGCTAACCCAAATACAAGAGGATAAATACACAAACCTACAGTGTGCTTCACTGCTAACCCAAATACAAGAGGATAAATACACAAACCTACAGTGTGCTTCACTGCTAACCCAAATACAAGAGGATAAATACACAAACCTACAGTGTGCTTCACTGCTAACCCAAATACAAGAGGATAAATACACAAACCTACAGTGTGCTTCACTGCTAACCCAAATACAAGAGGATAAATACACAAACCTACAGTGTGCTTCACTGCTAACCCAAATACAAGAGGATAAATACACAAACCTACAGTGTGCTTCACTGCTAACCCAAATACAAGAGGATAAATACACAAACCTACAGTGTGCTTCACTGCTAACCCAAATACAAGAGGATAAATACACAAACCTACAGTGTGCTTCACTGCTAACCCAAATACAAGAGGATAAATACACAAACCTACAGTGTGCTTCACTGCTAACCCAAATACAAGAGGATAAATACACAAACCTACAGTGTGCTTCACTGCTAACCCAAATACAAGAGGATAAATACACAAACCTACAGTGTGCTTCACTGCTAACCCAAATACAAGAGGATAAATACACAAACCTACAGTGTGCTTCACTGCTAACCCAAATACAAGAGGATAAATACACAAACCTACAGTGTGCTTCACTGCTAACCCAAATACAAGAGGATAAATACACAAACCTACAGTGTGCTTCACTGCTAACCCAAATACAAGAGGATAAATACACAAACCTACAGTGTGCTTCACTGCTAACCCAAATACAAGAGGATAAATACACAAACCTACAGTGTGCTTCACTGCTAACCCAAATACAAGAGGATAAATACACAAACCTACAGTGTGCTTCACTGCTAACCCAAATACAAGAGGATAAATACACAAACCTACAGTGTGCTTCACTGCTAACCCAAATACAAGAGGATAAATACACAAACCTACAGTGTGCTTCACTGCTAACCCAAATACAAGAGGATAAATACACAAACCTACAGTGTGCTTCACTGCTAACCCAAATACAAGAGGATAAATACACAAACCTACAGTGTGCTTCACTGCTAACCCAAATACAAGAGGATAAATACACAAACCTACAGTGTGCTTCACTGCTAACCCAAATACAAGAGGATAAATACACAAACCTACAGTGTGCTTCACTGCTAACCCAAATACAAGAGGATAAATACACAAACCTACAGTGTGCTTCACTGCTAACCCAAATACAAGAGGATAAATACACAAACCTACAGTGTGCTTCACTGCTAACCCAAATACAAGAGGATAAATACACAAACCTACAGTGTGCTTCACTGCTAACCCAAATACAAGAGGATAAATACACAAACCTACAGTGTGCTTCACTGCTAACCCAAATACAAGAGGATAAATACACAAACCTACAGTGTGCTTCACTGCTAACCCAAATACAAGAGGATAAATACACAAACCTACAGTGTGCTTCACTGCTAACCCAAATACAAGAGGATAAATACACAAACCTACAGTGTGCTTCACTGCTAACCCAAATACAAGAGGATAAATACACAAACCTACAGTGTGCTTCACTGCTAACCCAAATACAAGAGGATAAATACACAAACCTACAGTGTGCTTCACTGCTAACCCAAATACAAGAGGATAAATACACAAACCTACAGTGTGCTTCACTGCTAACCCAAATACAAGAGGATAAATACACAAACCTACAGTGTGCTTCACTGCTAACCCAAATACAAGAGGATAAATACACAAACCTACAGTGTGCTTCACTGCTAACCCAAATACAAGAGGATAAATACACAAACCTACAGTGTGCTTCACTGCTAACCCAAATACAAGAGGATAAATACACAAACCTACAGTGTGCTTCACTGCTAACCCAAATACAAGAGGATAAATACACAAACCTACAGTGTGCTTCACTGCTAACCCAAATACAAGAGGATAAATACACAAACCTACAGTGTGCTTCACTGCTAACCCAAATACAAGAGGATAAATACACAAACCTACAGTGTGCTTCACTGCTAACCCAAATACAAGAGGATAAATACACAAACCTACAGTGTGCTTCACTGCTAACCCAAATACAAGAGGATAAATACACAAACCTACAGTGTGCTTCACTGCTAACCCAAATACAAGAGGATAAATACACAAACCTACAGTGTGCTTCACTGCTAACCCAAATACAAGAGGATAAATACACAAACCTACAGTGTGCTTCACTGCTAACCCAAATACAAGAGGATAAATACACAAACCTACAGTGTGCTTCACTGCTAACCCAAATACAAGAGGATAAATACACAAACCTACAGTGTGCTTCACTGCTAACCCAAATACAAGAGGATAAATACACAAACCTACAGTGTGCTTCACTGCTAACCCAAATACAAGAGGATAAATACACAAACCTACAGTGTGCTTCACTGCTAACCCAAATACAAGAGGATAAATACACAAACCTACAGTGTGCTTCACTGCTAACCCAAATACAAGAGGATAAATACACAAACCTACAGTGTGCTTCACTGCTAACCCAAATACAAGAGGATAAATACACAAACCTACAGTGTGCTTCACTGCTAACCCAAATACAAGAGGATAAATACACAAACCTACAGTGTGCTTCACTGCTAACCCAAATACAAGAGGATAAATACACAAACCTACAGTGTGCTTCACTGCTAACCCAAATACAAGAGGATAAATACACAAACCTACAGTGTGCTTCACTGCTAACCCAAATACAAGAGGATAAATACACAAACCTACAGTGTGCTTCACTGCTAACCCATATTTTATTTATTTTTTTCCCTATGAATTTTTTTTATTAATTATTTTTATTTTTGTGTGTAACATTATTAGATGTATAGATAGATAGCTAGATAGATAGCTAGAGGACAGAATGTATTGGTCCCCTTGGAAATTTGCTAGATAAATAGTGAGAACATTGCCCCCGTGATTGTGCAGGCATGGAGACTTATTAACCCATATTTTCTGTGGCGTAAAGGGCATTGTGTATGTTTCTTTTAGTTTTTTTCATAATAATGTAAACGTGGCCTCCCACACGCAAAGATGGCATCAACATAAACAGATTTTTCTTGTAGGCCACAGTGCCACCTTGAGGAATTGAGAAGTTAAAACAACTGAAAATTAAACTATAAAGTGGACACAATAGATTAGTGGACAAAGTGTTTGCACATATATACTTATCCATAGAGCATAATAAATCAATAGCATGCAATAAAATATGGAATATTATAAAATAATATTCTATTGGCGAGTTATATCCTTATGTTTATTTTACATTTAATTCAGGTATCCTTATCAAAAACATTACCTGCTATAAAGACTGACTGCAGACTTCCTTATGCTAGTACCATTGGCCCGGATTCCCACTTGCAAATTTTTCTTGATACGAGCATAGTTTTAGGTGCAGAGCTACTATGCATGTGTAGTAACTCTTCTACGCTATCTACTTAACTTTACGATACGTAGATTGCGTAAATGCGGTCTTTAAATACGGGTCATTATATCCAGGCATGGGAGATGGGAGAGGCATGCAAATTGTACAGGTAAGGGTCCTGCTGGCGCATACACAATCCGCATGTAGGAGAGCAGGGGGACTTGTGAATCTCAAATTTCATACAATAGCCTCTGCAGCAGAAGCCACATTATGGAATTCAACAGCAAACACGTTCCTTTCTAGCTAAGGATATGTCAGATTGCAGTTGCCAGTACAAATGGCATGTTTTAGAAAATGATAGAGCCAAAAACTCATTTTAAAGCTTAATATCGGCTGTACCATTGCCTACTGCTTTTTTATAATGAAAATTTACATTCCAGAATGGATGCCATTTTGAATGGTCTTTTTTTTTTAAAAAAAAAAGGTACCCATTCTGGTTAGGGTCAGGCTGTGAGACACGAAGGGTTTGGGTTAGCCTCCAGAGAGGGGAGGGTTAAGGTTAAGATAAGGTTAAGTTAGGGATAGGCTGCTGAGAAGAGAGGGTTAAAGTTAGCGTTAGGCTGCTGAGAAGGGAGGGTTAAGGTTAGGCTGCTAAGAAGAGAGTGTTAAGGTTAGGGATAGCGTTAGGCTGCTGAGAAGGAAGGGTTAAGGTTAGGGGTAGGAAGCGGGAATAGGATGATTAGACTTGAGGGTAAGGAAACTTACTTTCGCCATTGCAGTCTTCTGTGCTGTTGCAGGAGCCCTCTTTTCTAAGGGCAGACTGCCGAAAACAGACAGCAATTGGCCCTTCATTGCTGCAAAGTGATCTGTCGAAATCCGTCTTGTAAGTTCTTCTAGATGTAATTTTTTTTAATGCTGAATGCATTAACCCCTTGTGTACCAAAACTACATTACCTGTTACCACTTGCTCTCTACTTAATAAACCTAGAATCTGGATAAGTGCATATGTGTGAACTACAATCCTTATCCAACATCTGCTGTCAGCTATCTTGTACCACAAGATTCTGCCAATATAATACGTGTCCAGCACAATGATACCTGAGTGCATATATAAGTCTTTTTCTTCCATCCTCTCGATGTTGGGCCCAGTTTCTCTCAGCATCAATTCTGTTAGATATCCCTAAACTCTTCCTTGCTCTGGGCCTGCCTCAGTCACTCTATCTCTGCTATAATACTGACCTCTTTAATTGCTTCTTCACCCATTCTTATGCCTTATGGACAATCTTAGATCTAATTCTTCTAACAGGCAACTCAAAAAGCCAGTCCTTCTGTGTCCTTTTGCCATGTCTTCACTTTATTAATAACAGAAAAGGACAGAAAAAAAGAGTTTGTAATACCATGAGCAAATGGTACATCAAAACAGAATATGCATTATACAATAATATGTTAACATTAACATGTAATAGAAACCTAGAAGCTTTAAGGATTGAAATATATAATAACAATTTACCATTAAAATAAGAAAAATCTGCAGCTGCTCCAAGCTATACAATGTTCTCCCTAGAAAATTTTGCCAGCTGGGTGGTATTAAATAGTAGCTGGGTGGAGGCAACGTGAAACTTTGCAATAATACCTGACTGTATATTCAGCCATTTGTCCCCAATGCGGAGATCCTCACTGGGGCATCAGTATCTGCCTGTTTTGTAACCATTATGTTTTGTTGATTGCAATCTACTGTTGGAGATAACAAGACAAGCCAGTTCTGGGGTGTTCAACCCCCGCCCACCCTGCAAACTATAAATTTGTGCCCAAATATTTAACAATTTAACGTTTAACACCAGTAACCACCCTACATTACAGTATTCATGTGAGCGTTAATACAGAACACAATCTTGTAACCACAATAAAAGCGAGCAAATCCTAGTCTCTACCATACAATACAGACAGATTCCTAGTCTCTGCTGTACAATTCCCACTGCATCCAAGTGACTACCATTAATACTGACTTCATCCTAGTGACTACTATACAATACACACTGCATCCTATAGACTGCCAAATAATACAGACTATATCTTAGGGCCATACCATACAGATATTTTCCTAGTGATTGCTATACCATACAGATCACATCCTAGAGATCGCGATACAATATAGATTGCATCCTTGGAGCCACTATACCACATATTAAACATTCTTGTAACTACAATGCAGTAAAAAAAAAAAAAGACCCCTTCCCCTTGTGAATGTAATAAAACACAAAAGACATTTGTGCCCACAATACAAAAAAAGTGTAGCCTTGTGAGTTTTTACTGTTATCCAGTGAATTCTCCCCACAAACACACACTTGTGCACAATGTCTAATCTCCCCCACCTTGTGTGTCTTTAGCCATCCAATCCACCCCCTTGTGTCTCCAGCCATCCAATCTCCACTCTTGTGTGTCTTCAGCAACCAAAATCCCCTTGTGTGTCTCCAACCATCCAGCATCCCCTCCTGTGTGTATCTCCAGCCATCCAACATCCCCCCATTGTGTCTCCAGCCTTCCAATATTTTCCCCTTATGTTTCTCTGTGTCATCAAATTTCCCTCTGCCTTGTGTTTATCCAAACATCCAATCCTCAGCCTACAGTATCTTTTTAAAATAATTGCTTTACTCCTCTGTGTGTGAATGACACCGATGTGACCTCATGCCAAGGTTACACTGAAGAAAGCTGCAGGTACTGTGTGAGTCTCAGCAGACAATGTTTGTCCTCCGATGGGCTGTACAGACTTTCTGCTGCTTTTTTAGGCAATGGTGCAGCAGTGCCAGAAAGCCTTTATAGCTCATCGGAGGACAGCCGGGACTGAAAGCTGGAGACCACAATTAATGTTTTGGTCAGGTTTGGCTGGGTGGTAAGTTAAAAGAGCCGGGGCCCTGGGGAGAACTCTGCTATACATGTTTAGTTCCTCTAGTCTTGGAATGTTTTGTGACGCAGGCCATGCACTTTAACATGCATTTTAGATGCTGTTGCTCGTACAGTCTAGGTGCCTGATCCACACTTACGGCGGGCGTAAGCATAAGATCAGCTGTTTAGCCGATTTGCGCATGTGCCCGGCAGATGTTGCCGAGCATAGTTAGGGATTTTTCTTAGGCAGGATCAGGCGTCCTTAACTGTAGCGTAATTATGGTTGAAGGGCCGTAATAATGTTACGAGCACCGTAACTACGCTACAGTTAGTGAAGGTAGGCGAGGGGAGGCAGGAAGGGCAGGGTTAGTAGGTTACACTCTGGTCCTGCCGTAGTTATGCCGGCTAAAATTAGGGAAGCCTGCAACCGGCGTAACAGAGTGTAGCTACGGCAGGACGGGGGGAGTGCATAGATGTTACGCTTTGCGTTAGTACGCACAGCGCCTCTTCGTAGTTCTAGATCAGGCCCAAGGTGAGGCCATACCAATGAGATAATCACTACTTCTCTCTTTCTGCTACTAATTCCTCTCCCTATGCAACCAAGCATCTGACTTGCCTTTCTCATTGCTTTGTTACATTGCTTGACTACCTTTAAGTCACATGAAATTGTGACTTCTAGATCCCTTTCCTCTACAATAGTTGCTAATGTAGTGCCATTAATAATTTATAGAGCTTTTGGGGTTTTGCACCACAAGTGCATAAAAAAATGCTAAATAATTGTTATGATCTCATCTAGAATGCAGTGTTCAGTTCTAGATGACATATCTCCAGTGCTCTTTTTATTTAAAGACCCACACTGGAATGTAGCTGTTCCCCAGATACCAAGTGTCCAATCCTATCACATTAATCACCAGCAAATATCATCATATCATCACATCTCTCTCTCTGTATTTATCTTCTGGAGGTATTAGGAGAGACATAATTATGGGCTCTGTTTACTTACCTTCCTCGTTCCCTGTGAAGGAAGCTGCATCAGGCTCGCTTATCATCGCAGTGAGCCTGGCAGCTTCCTTCACATGATTTACAAATACTCACCCCTCCTGCGAGGTCCCACTATGATCCGCCGGGTCCGCACAGTGCTTCTCATGCTTCATGCAATGCATGAATGAAGTACTGCACATGCGCAG
>WWET01000867.1:19501-68159 GCA_011038615.1 Limnodynastes dumerilii | reverse complement strand
ATACTATGTATCTATATAGAAATATCCAGATGTATTTTTTTTTTAAGTTGTCAGCACGTGTGTGTGTGTGTGTATATATGTATATATATATATTTAGTGGACTGGACATGGGGGCCCTCTTCTAAATTCTGGTGTGGGGCCCACAGAATTCTAGTTACGCCCCTGCTGAAATTATTGCACTTATTCATGTATTGTGGACTGGACATGGGGGCCCTCTTCTAAATTCTGGTGTGGGGCCCACAGAATTCTAGTTACGCCCCTGCTGAAATTATTGCACTTTGCTAATTCATGTATCATTTATTCAGTAAGAATCATAAGAGATGATTTGCAGTCTCTAACGGGCAGATTCTATTCTGCACCCTGTACCTCCAACTAATTCATCATGTGAAGATACATCATATATTATCTCGCAGCCCATAGAGGTGCAAGGGAAAATAAGCAATGCCCTAATATATAGGAATAAGCGCACTGCGTGCCTGATCCCATTTGTTGGTGAATATAATAAGCCCCTTATAGACATAAGCAAGATGATTCAGAACTTTAGCATAGTGGATGTGCAGAACCACTGTTTGCAATGCGTGAGCCCTATCCAGAGTTCCGACATCAGTAACTCTGGATAGGGTCGTACTGAAAATGAGAAGCTTTTGAAACACGCAAACAGATGAGTATAGGCAGATAAGCTGAGAGGTGAAACACAAGTTGTATGTTTCAAAAGTATTTTAATTTTTTTTAGCATCTACATTTAAATTATCTGTGTTAGTGTTCTTTAATTTTAATAAACAGAATTGTTGATTTGTTTTGTTTAAAAAAAAAATTGAAAACAAAACCCTTAAAAATAATGGGCTGGATCCAGACTTAAGTGCTTGAAATTAGTTACTTCTGGACTAAACCATGTTGATTGCAGGGGGAGTCAAATTAATTGTATTCTTTGCATGCAGGGATATATCCTTGAATTGCTTACTGCACACAGATACTGACCAGCTTTACTATCACACTGTTATTTAGACTTGGGATAGGAAACATCACCTCTCAACTCTAATACTGTTTGCAACAGATGAAATATGACTCCCCTGCAATCACTATGGTTTAGCCCAGGAGTAACTAATTTCAAGCACTTACTGTCTGGATTCAGCCCAATATTTTGTAATAAAAAATATGACTGAGCAAAATGTTCAGCAATATGCTGCTATTCTGGCTAAACCAAATCAGTATAGTGATGTTAATGATCAGTGTGTGTTTAAAAACATAATTGATTCTTAAATTTAGCTGTTTAGTATGTGTAAGGGTAGGGCCATTGCATTAAGGAAAGTCTTCTCTGTCTTACACTGGGCTGGTGCAAAAGAGAGTCCGGCCTGCTACTGTGCTTGCAGCAGCACTAAAACACCAACTTTCTCATTTAAATATAGCCCCATTCAAGTTGCGCAGAGCACACGGAAGCGGTGACAGGCAGATCATTGGCTTTTGGCCACTTTTCTGTGCTTAGTTCCATGTTGCACATGTGCAATGCAAACACCCACCGGCAGCTAAAAAAAAATGCATGACTCTGGATCAACTGCAAAATGTTGACTGTCATCAAAGGTCAAATGTCACAGCAAAAAGCTAGAATAGTCATAGATCAGGAAGCCATTTGCCAGGTTGCCTCGTTCATCAGATTCTACATGGTGTAATCCCGGAGACCACGGGCACATTTGTGACCCTATAAAGGGCCTCCCTAAGAGCTCCTCTTGATCACTTCTGCTCCCATCTCCAACAGACTGTGCCTCACCTAAGGAAAAGATGTTCTACTAACAAATATCTTTGTAAGCAACTTATAAGGTTACTCAAAAAAAGTACTATGATAGTCTAAATCAGGGGTTCTCAACCTTTTTTTTGGAGAATACCAGTTACCCACTATGGAATCATGTAATGTACCACTTTGCATACCCTGTGTACACATATCCATGACCCATATATGTATTTTCAGGGTTTTAGCCCCCAAGGTATCAAGATATTTTATAAATGATGTCCTGCCATTTGATAGCATACCTCCTTTCCCAGTTGCCCAGAGTACCACTTGACAATGGTCCAAGTACCACCTGTGGTACTAGTACCACTGGTTGAGAACACCTGGGGCCTGATCCAGAGCAACGCTCGCAAGCGAGCGTACGCTCATCGTATGCGAATTTTCGGCAAAAAATTCGCAATGCGCATGCCCAGTATGACAGGTTCCGGTCGCCCGAGCGTCATGAGCGAATAGCGGGCGTATCTAGAGCTCATGGAGTGTATTTAGATAGGATTTTGGGCCTGATCCAGAGCAACGACCGCAAGCGAGCGTACGATCAGCGTATGCGAAAATTCGGGAAAAAATTCGCAACGCGCATGCCCAGTATGACAGCTTCCGGTCGCCTGGGCGTCATGAGCGAATAGCGGTCGTATTGTGAGCGTATTTTTCGCTCGCGGGGCGTGCGTTCTTTACGATGGTCGGCTGGGCGCCCGTTTTACTACAGGGAGGCGGGGGTAGCCATTTAAATTGTACAGTATGGGCGTGCTAAGCCCGTCCGCTCAGCGTATTTTGTGCGAATTTTCGTACGGCCGACGGTCGTACCCAGTGTAGGGTATAGGCGTCGTATGCAGGTACTTTACTATGGGAGTGTTAGGGGTGTGTATGGTTTTTCGCACGGTCGAACATACGCATTCGCCCGTCGTGCGAATTTTCGTAGCGCTGGATCAGGCCCCTTGACTCATCAATAATGAACATTGATAATTCTAGCCATGTTTTTTTAATATATATAAATTAAAGAGTGAATTATCTCTTGATAATATTTATTTTCAATATTTAGGAGAATCATTATTTTTATAATACTCTTTATAACACGAATACTGTTTTGCAAACACAGAAGTTAACATCTTCTAATGGCATTTCTGAACCCATTTTTTTTTAGCTGGTTATATGATTATTAAGCATACTGCTTGCTGGCTAGATTCAAAGGAAGTAGAATAACTTAGTTTAACATGTAGTATTAAACCACAACCAGGGCTAGAATTACTGAAGTCGAGAGTATCAAAATCGCCATTGTTTGCTATTTTTAGTGGCGATTTTCCTATCAAATCGCCAGAGATGGGTCTCATTACAGGGGTTATATTTATAGCCCCTCGGACCCGGGAGTTGCCGTATGAGGCTATAAATATAACCCCTATTATGAGGCCCGTCATTCGCCAGAGGACACCAAGGAGCGCGGACCAGACCAGAGGAGAAGCAAGAAGAAGACTCCAAGTAACGCTGCAGAACAGTGAGTAAAAGATTTTTACATTGGGGAAAAATGTCTAACTTGGGGCTGTGAATTTTTTTCACTTCACACACTTAGATGTAATTTTGTCAGGCACACGTGGGTACACATATTTAAGTCCACAAGGGGAACATATAATGAAAATCTTTTTAATGTAGGCTAATTTTTTACATGTAATCGGAAGTGGTTAGGATGTATGGAGGAACAGTGGTTAATATGTAGGCAGGGACAGTGTTTATTAGTAACGGAGGGACAGTGTTTCTTCATTAAGGGGGTGGACAGATCAAGTTTTAATGAGACAGAGGGACATTGGGCCTGATCCAGCGCTACGAAAATTCGCACGACGGGCGAATGCGAACGTACGCTCGTCGTATCAACCTACACGCCCCTAGCACTCCCATAGTAAAGTCCCTGCTTACGGCGGCTATACCCTACACTGGGTACGACCGTCGGCCGTACGAAAATTCGCAGAAAATACGCTGCGAAAATACGCTTAGCACGCCCATACTGTACAATTTAAATGGCTATCCCCGCCTCCCTGTAGTAAAACGGGCGCCCAGCCGACCATCGTAAAAAAAATACGCCCAGCGAGCGAAAAATACGCTATCAATACGCCCGCTATTCGCTCATGACGCTCGGGCGACCGGAAGCTGTCATACTGGGCATGCGCATTGCGAGCGTTGCTCTGGATCAGGCCCAATGTATGCAGTGTAGTGTTAGTGGTTGCATCAGCATGCCGTTAACCCTTTGCATGCTGCCACTTAGGGTACTAGTATTTACAGCATGCCCTGGAATACAAAGGCACGCTGTGACTTAAAGTACTATGTGGCACAGCATGCCAAGGGGTAACTGGTAGCCGCGGCAGCCATGTTTTTTTTTTACATTTAACAACGATGTCTGGCGATTTTAAAAGGGTTCATTTGCCGTGATTACAAGCTTAATCGCGGCAAATAAACCTTTAACAAATCGTCAGACATCGCTGTAGTTTTGAAATCGCTAGACATAAATTGGCAATAGAAAATTCAGCAATTTAAAATGAAAAAACTCTGCTGATGCCCGGTGAGTTCAAATGATGATTTGAAATTGATTTTTAGTAAATCTAGCCCCCAGTCTGATCATTCTACATATCTTTACTTTCTGTCTGTCTAAGTATATATCATACAGAGACTTAAAGCAGGACCCTCACATAAATTTATGCGCTGACCCCACAGAAAATGGGACTGGTGTGTAACTGAATTATATGTAAGGCCTTACTGTACGGTCGTCCCGCATCGTCAGATCTGTGCCAGAAACCCTTGGATCAAGCATGCTCAGTACCACAATATGGCTGTTTTCTGCACGCAAAGAGTAGCATACAAGAGAGTAGAATACAACCACATTGCGTGACTCTGCATCTGACCCAATATCTTTATATTATGATGTAAAGATATATAATGATAGATAGATGGTATATTGCATGAAATGTACTATATCATTTGATATCATTTATTAAAATTCATTAGAATTATGCAGCCGAGTAAGCTGTAAAAAAAGACAAAAGCATACGTTATGAAAAAAAAAACAAAGCAAATGATATTGCAACAGACAATGTGGGCTAAAGAGTGAAGATAGCCCCATCCAAAGACATTACATGTAGCAGGTGCATGTATGGGAAAACAGGCCTCATCTAAACATTATTCCAGCAGCAGAATTTAATTATGGATGTGTCTTCTAGAAAGGTCTCAGTAACTGAACACAGATGAAGAAGTGGCAAGCATTCCAGAATACAAACCAGAACACAAAGCAAGGTCAGCACTCAGCAGAGGTCATTCCTGAAATATCAATAGCGCAAAGATGCAAGAGGCTGTGACTCACATGTCAATATTGTCTAAGGGACCATAATCCTATGGTGGCTAAATCTCTTTATTTGTGGCCAGTTGTGAATAATTAATGCAATAATTGCTCTGAACCAAATTACACACATCTGACAAGACCATCCTTGACAGAAAAATTCCCCTTGCATGATCACAGTATATGTCAATATGTACACATGCTAAATGTCCCCGAGTTCTGTAAAAACAATGCTGACCTGTTATTTACACGTGGCATGCAACGGCATGAAACCAGTTGTATATCTATTTATACTCACTACGGACCGCTTTCCGTATGTGCGACTCCTCTGTCACTCCCCTCTCTTGTAAGGACTTGGGTGCAGATATGCTGCCATAAGGCAGACTGCCACTGACATGTGGATCAGCGGTCGGTAAGACCTTTGATCAGAGCGTATGTCTTAAACCAAGCCAACACTGTCATTAAAATCTTCCCCTCACCCACCTTGCGATGGGGCAGTAATACCTTCCCGCCCTATCGTGGCCTACACTAAACATTTCATAGTGTAGCGTATTTACGTGCACTCCCCTCGCATGTACGTCCTTTGGCCGTTTTAAGTTTCCCAAACCCTACCTTAACTTTACACAGCGTAACCGCGGATGTACATATAGCACTTGCGTACTAAGCACGCCCATACTGTACAATGTAAATGCCTCACCCCGCCTTCAAAGCGTAATTATGGGTGGCGTATGGCTGGCAAACCTCTTCGTATGTTAATACGCTAATTATACGTGACTGGCCTGTACGCTCTGAGTTACATGGCGTTACATCTGCCGCGCACATGCACAGTAAGTACTAATGAGCGATTTTACGCTAGAGGCTAGCGTACGTATATCTGGATCTACCCCTTTGTGTGCATAAATAGGGTGTCAGACAAAGATCAAGATCCAGCCCTAGTTATTTTCTATCATATATTGTCTGCTTGTAAAACATTTGTAGAAACTCAAACAACACATTCTACAACATTATTTGCACAGAATCTTTCATACTGTTATACTGAGACAATTACACACAGATTTGTTCAATCATGTAATATTTGAACATTGTAATTACATGAAATCCAGATAACGAGGGTTGTCTTAATACATCATCTACTGGTTTGTGGCTTGTGCTGAATATAAACAATAAATATATTGCTTGGGAGAAGAATCTAAGCCCATCCCTGTTATTGAAGTTACCTGTCAGAAATATAATACTGAGAAATACCCCTTTCTGTGATCCAGAAAATATAATATGGGTTCCCAGGACTATAGCCCACTGCTATGTGGGTTACCAACATTTATTGAAGAAAAGCTCAATCAAACTCAGTGAAGGTCATTTACTATTCATACGTCATGATGAAATCTGCACTAAAGCCACAAAAATCAATCAGCATTCAGCCAAACCACTCCCTGAGCTGTCCATCCACACAATAAATACACACAGCATGCCAAATGCTGCTGAAGGACACATGAAGAATCCAGTATAAGATGGTGGTAACGTGCATACAGGTGTTAGTATATCATTAGAATGTGTGTGTTAATATCACACATGTATATACTACACTATATATCACACAACTGATTTTGTAAATCATAAGGTACATTGCTAGTCTTCCACAACTGAGTCCACCCTTTAAATAGTTGCTTCTACCATGCACACTATATTTATTTATAAGCAACACTGTATAAAGAGCAAGACATTCTTGTTAGTTCATTATTACATGATTAAGGATTAAGGACTAAGGGCCTGATCCAGCGCTACGAAAATTCGCACGACGGGCGAATGCGAACGTTCGCTCGGGCGTATCAACATACACGCCCCTAACACTCCCATAGTAAAGTACCTGCATACGACGCCTATACCCTACACTGGGTACGCCCGTCGGCCGTACGAAAATTCGCAGAAAATACGCTGAGCGTACGGGCTTTGCACGCCCATACTGTACAATTTAAATGGCTATCCCCGCCTCCCTGTAGTAAAACGGGCGCCCAGCCGACCATCGTAAAGAACGCACGCCCCGCGAGCGAAAAATACGCTCACAATACTCCCGCTATTCGCTCATGACGCTCGGGCGATCGGAAGCTGTCATACTGGGCATGCGCGTTGCGAATTTTTCGCAAAATTTTCGCATACGCTCGTCGTACGCTCGCTTGCGGTCGTTGCTCTGGATCAGGCCCTAACTTACAAAAAAATGACATGCTAAAAAAAAAATTCAATGTGCTGTATTGTACCATAGCGCGTCAGACCGTCTAATTCAACTATACCTTTCAATACAGACCTAAGTAATCAGGATCAGGATATAAATGTATTGTCTATATTGGAGAACCGTTCAGTGATGTGAAAGGAAATAAAATCCTCAGATTTTCAATCCTGTATGGTCCCTGGGGATCCTGCAGCCTCTGGTCCTGCAGCCTAATGAGTGTCTTAATGATGCAAACTAAAGTGGTTTCAAGAAATAAGCAGTAATAAACATGGCAAGCAATGGAGACAGCTTTGAATATTTCTAACTATAAGTAAGGCATAAAAACCATCAGTCTAAGTGCTCTGCAGACTTGAGTATGTTACTTTGAAAAGCGTTGCTTGCTATAGAAGATAATAAATTGTGGCCAGTTCAGGTTTAAGGGCTGGATCCAGACTTATTAGAATTGAGAGGTGATGTTTCCTATCCCAAGTCTAAATAACAGTGTATAGTAAAGCTGGTCAGTATCTGTGTGCAGTAAATAATTAAAAGATATATCCCTGCATGCAAAGACTACAATTACCCTGACTCCCCCTGAAATCAACATGGTTTAGCCCAAGATTAACTAATTTCAAGCACTAACTTAAGTCTGGATCCAGCCGTAAGTGAGTGAACACTTACAATAGACAGTATAAGCGATATGGAGAAGCACATTAAAGGCTGATCCAGAGCTGTGCTTGTGTCTGTTTTTCAAATGGAAGTGCAGCCTTAATGACCACTGCACATAGGGCTCTGACTGTGGGGGACACGTCTGCCCTTTTCCCTATGTTCTATCCAGAGTCACGTGTTTCTGCGGAAGCTAAAACTCTGGATCAGCTCTTAGGATGTACTGACATGTATAAGTTATTTCTCTAAAATAATATGAAAAAGGCAAAAGTAATTGGCATCCATCATTAATTATTCCATATTTAATAGAACACAGTCATTTTAACTTTGGATCAACAGAAGTTTAAGTAAAATAATAATAAAACAAATAAAATTAGTATGGACATAAATAATGAGACCATTAACTTATTATTTTGTTGCACAAGCTTTAGCGGCAATGGGCTGGATCCAGACTTAAGTGCTTAAAATGAGTTACTCCTGAGCTAAACCATGTTGATCGCAGGGGGAGTCAAGATAATTGAATTCTTTGCATGCAGGGATATATCTTTGAATTGCTTACTGCACACAGATACTGACCAGCTTTACTATCACACTGTTATTTAGACTTGGGATAGGAAACATCACCTCTCAACTCTAATACTGCTTGCAACAGATGAAATATGACTCCCCTGCAATCAAGATAGTTTAGCCCAGGAGTAACTAATTTCAAGCACTTACTTAAGTCTGGATCCAGCCCAAGCTTCAGTTTTTCATCTGTGGATATGTTTTGATTCATTTGTCCAAAGTAAATTCTCCCAGCATTGTGTCCTCTGCATATTAGCAAATTACAGTCTGGCATTTTTAAGTGGAATTTTTCTGGGTCCACCATCTCTCAAAAATTGTCTGATGGTGCAATCAGACACTGGTCTACCTTGACCTTGAGTTCCGCTTGTATCTCTTTGAAAGGTTTCCTTAGCTGTTCTTCTTCCATCCTATCCTTCTGTATAATCTTAGGATGATTTTTTCTTCCAGTTGGCAAAATTGTTGTTGAGCAGTGATTTTGATACTGTACATATAATGGGCTGGATCCAGACCTTGTTAAGTGCATTAACTTAGTTACACCTGGGCTAAACCATGTTGAATTCAGGGGGAGTCAAGTTAATTGTATACTTTGCATGCAGGGATATATCTTTGAATTGCTTACTGCACACAGATACTGACCAGCTTTACTATCACACTGTTATTTAGACTTGGGATAGGAAACATCACCTCTCAACTCTAATACTGACTCCCCTGAAATCAACATGGTTTAGCCCAGGTGTAACTAAGTTCATGCACTTAACAAGGTCTGGATCCAGCCCAATATCTCTACTCCTCAAGTATAAGGCCACTCACTCGTTTCCCTACCTTCTGTGTTTATGTCATTTCTCACTAATCAAATTTTGTCATCTGTCTAAACCCTGTATCTCTCAGCCACTTCTAGCCTTTACTCTCCAGTTGAATGTTGTTGCAGATTGTATCCAATGTATCTAATTCTCTTCTGTGCTCCTGGAATAAATTCTATTTCATGTTAAGATCTTAAATCTCTCAGTCCTTTTTTATTTTCATTCTTTATACTCATTCTTTATACTGTTATTCCCACAACAGCCACGTTTTCCTCTGTCGCTGTCTGTGGATTGGTTGTCAGCAAAGTAGATCTGGAGGCTCAGTGGGTTCAGGGTGCTACATATTAATTTCACATAAAACTGTATAAACATACATACACATACAAAATGGAAGTTGCTCAAATCAATTTATAAGTTAATATAGAGCAGGTACTGCAAGGTAAAGGGAAATTACACAAACACAAAAAACGTACCCCATATTAAATAATCATTTAAATAAAAACCAACTAAAAATGTAGAAAAAATTGCTTATTTTGTCACTGAATTTAAAAGCACACAAGGGGAATATCCAATTGTGTTTCTAAGCACACAATGCCAAAAATACTAGGGGATAGGCTTGCAAGCACACGCTCGGCGGCTTCCATAAGAATTGGCGCACTATGCAGGGATTCCCAGATGTCGCACCTAGTCACATATCTCCCTAAAAATGTGCTGGGTAAGCCTTACTGCAGACTGGTTTATTATATATTTAATGAGTGTACTGTGATCCTCCATTGTATTTTCCATGTATACGAAGCAGTGAAAATGACAAATAACCAAGAAAAGTATTTTGGTCCAATTGTGTGTATTATTTCTGGACAATTTGCATCAAAAGCATTTTAATAGTCTTTAATAATATAAGTCTAAACAAGTAAAAATGTGAATACCTATGTGTACAAGACCACAAAGGATAAAATATATCCTGCTGCCTGGAATACTAAAACATCTTTCTCTGATGATCCAGCAGGCGCTGTTGCTAGGGACAGGGACTAGAAATGATACGGACCTCTGTTACTGTAATGTCATTATGAAGTATC
The DNA here is from genome assembly GCA_011038615.1 of Limnodynastes dumerilii. Lineage (NCBI taxonomy): Eukaryota > Metazoa > Chordata > Amphibia > Anura > Limnodynastidae > Limnodynastes > Limnodynastes dumerilii. Next base: position 57,757 of record WWET01000867.1, on the reverse strand, counting down.
CTCATAGAAATGTAATCTAGAAAGATTGGATGTTTGACCTTTGTGTCACTGATTTCATTGGCTCAGTGGTAACATCTTTCCTCTTATTGGATCCAGAAACAAGTTCATCCGACTTTTACAAAGTGTGTTCCAGAAGATAGGTTTTTCAAGCAAAGGGGAGTTACTTTATATCTGCATGCCTAATCCCCCCAAAGAGGCTGAGCTAGACATGTAGATTAAGGTAAGTGTGCAGCAGAAGGAAGGTCCGCACAGATCTGCATTTGGACAGATGCAGATTCGTGCAGAGATATTAAGGTAGGGATCTGACATGTAAGAGGGGAGTGACCTGCAGACTTTCTGACCTCCATGCATACGGCAAAATGCTCAAGGTCAGGATCAGGTCCATAGTGTACAGCAATATTCCAGCTGCACAGCACGGTTGTGGCACAGCACCTCATTCTTCTCTCTGCATTTAGAATTAAAGAACAGCTGCAACGAGTAGAAAAAAAAGATTTAACAGAAACACAAGAGGAAGGAATGATGTTACCACTGAAATACAGAAAAAGAACTCTTCTGAACACAGCATGGACTGCAATGAAACATGTCAGTGTCTGTGTGGAACTGAACGTCAATGATTGTGCTCCAGTGGATGGAGTGTATAAAGGAGAAAAGGAAGGTTCTGTTGCTCACATCACTCTGTAACTCAAAGTTCTTCTAGCATTACTGATCACAGTGTCTGCACTCTATCACTGTCCCCATATGCATTCTTGGGTAGAACAAAACCCACATGCAGGATTTTACAGCCTTTTACCCACACCAGAAAAAATGTGCAAGTTCCACGGTAACCAACGCATGCGCTTCCTTTCTGTAACACACCAGTGTGGACATTCAGCCTATTAGGTCTAGGTGAACAATGATATATACAGAACAAGGCTGCCATATCCACAGGCCCATATGTGCCAACAAAAGTCATGTGAGGCTAAATAAGGAAAAGCAAATGACAGATTATAGAACGATTACGTTTACATGGATAAAATGTTATTTTTCAGCCTTCACGTTTAATTTACAATCTTACTTCCAGTTAACTCAACAGTCATTGTTATTCCGGAAATACTGTCGTTCCTCTCACAATGTAATACACGTGTTACTTCTGTTACATTGGAGAGAATGCGAGATAGGTAAAATGTACAAAAGACTTTACAGAGAGAGGATACTGGAGAACACTGTACATGTCCTCTCATATTATATAGGTTTGACAGGGGTCAGTGGTCGCAGGATTTGTTTTGGATAATCTTGGTCACTGTTCGCCACATTTCATAACATTTGCCAAGGAAATAATCCACCAACTGAAAAAAAAATACCACAAAAACAAAAAAAAACCACAAGCATACCTGCACACAGACTCATACACACAGAACTGTAGACCATAGCAGCATGTAACATAAAACAACGGCATATAAGTGTAGGTGAGAAATGTTTAGGTCTAGCAGTCCGTCTCTCGACCACATAATCCGCTTTTGGCAGCTGAATAATTTAAAATAACAACATGGCTGCTGTTTAGCCCGTCTTATAAGTGTGACTGAGCTGCAGCAATGCCATTCCTTTAAGACTTGGGATTTGATTGTACAGAGTCAGTCAAAGGTGATGGTGGTGAGAGGGGTGATTTCCAGGGTGTGTTCTAGCGTGTGTGGAGAAGGCTCTTGAAAATCTGGTAAGGGTCCATTTCGATGATGGCCATATTCAAACTTAATGCGCAGTTCCCCAATCTTTGAGAGGGGTAGAATGTCTGGGATCCATTCAATGGTGAAGGGAGTAGGCTCCTTCTGGTCAGGAGAGGTGTTACCTGGAAGGAAAATAGTTACTAGTACTTCTCCATGTCTATCCATCACTACTATGAAGATGAGTATAGAGTCCTATTAATGGGGATATTTGTATACAAATAAGATTTTATGATTATTATTATGGGACACTTTGTATATAATCCACATAATAACGGTTTTTTTTATCTTTACTCAAATTAACCCCTATTACCGGCATCTATAGTCCCCCTATAATAAAGCTCTTTATTTCTTATTAATTGTGCTCAAATCCCCTATAAAAGAGATCTTTTTTAGAGGCCTATTATGGGAATGATTTGAGCACAAACAAAAAACAAAAACAAAAAAAGAGCTTTATTATAGGACATTAACTCCATATGTCTATAATAAGTAATCCATGGTCAGATAGAATTGGTTATTTATTATTTAACAGGTTTTTATATAGTGATCAGAATACGTAGCGTTTACAGACAATAATTAACATTCATATCAGTCACTGCCCCATTGGAGCTACATTCTAAAGTTCCCTAACACAGACATACAGACGCACACACACAGACTAGGGATAATTTATTCAGCAGCCAACTGACCTACCAGCGTGTCTTTGGAGTATTGGAGGAAACCGGAGCACCCGGAGGAAACCAATGCAGACACTGGAGAATATACAAACTCCACACAGCTAAAGCCTGGTCTGGGAATTGAACTTAAGACCTCAGCGCTGTGAGACACAAGTGCTACTCACATGTATCCATGTTAGAAGTGTATCTTTTGATACAAGCTGGGCAACAATTTTGTATTGATTAATTTAGCAATATAATTAGGCAGTAACACTTTCTGCATAAACATATCATGTATCAGTGTGAGCATCAATCTATTCAATCTGTCTGGTCTTACTACAAGCCAATAAGCTGTATAGAAACAATTCTGGGACATACCAACTTTTAGAAAGGTTTTCAGTTCCAGAGGCCGGATTGGGTGCTTCTCAAGCCTGCCATAGGTCTCTGCTATATTTTCAACTTCAACTTTAGGGCATTTAAATAGATCAAATGTTCCATCTCTGTTCTGAACAAAGCTTCGGGTAATTTCTAGCGGCATCTATGTGGAAAGGAAGAAAGGGCTATCAGCAGTCACATTAATTAGCAATGAGCAGGATTTACCAGTCTATAGCATTACTTTTTATTTGACAGTCAGATAGATAGACATATTACACCAGTTGCTGATGTAAGCATGCACTACTGGCAGTCCATGCTTACATCTGGATCTGGTGTAATATGTTTATCTATCTTACAAAGACAAAAGGAGAGCACTAAGGCGCACTCTTAGTTATCTACAACTCCCAAAAATAATATAAAATGTTTAGTCTTTATTAGAACTTGATTAAAAGTAGAATGTAGCGAAATATAAAAGTAAGAAGTGAATAAGATTAGAAATGATTGTTTAAAACAAATGCTCACACTCCTTCATATAGATGCTGTGTCTATCCATATTATTTAGTTTTTATAAGTAACTTAGTAGTTAGATAATAAACAACTAATAGATGTTCCCAGTATTGCCATAAATTAGAAAAATATCAAGTATACTATACTATAATTAGTGAAGGTATCCACTCCTATATTTAAAGATAGTAATCTCTGAAGCTCTAGACTGAATCAAATGAAGTTGTATTAGTGTTAGTCCAGCGTTGCCTAAATATTTTGAAGGCAGCTGTATAAGTAAAATAGATAATAGTTTACACAGTACACTGCATAACAACAGTCATTGTAGCTATGGAAACAGGGGGCAAATGCCCTTAGGTTTAATAGGGAGAAGCGGTAGCGAATAAGCCTGGCGTCTATATGTTTATTGGAAAGCAGCTAATTATGTAAGGAGGATAGCAGGCTTTAAAGATAGTACTGCATCAATACATGTTGCAGCGGAAGCAAAATTACGACAGCTTGATCCTAAATTCCGCGTTTGTGGGGGTAGTACACTCCCCTTGCATGTGCTCACTTTCACACCTTAACTTTTATGCACACCCCCATGTAAAATTGGGCTGGTGTGTAAGGAAGAATCATACATAAGACCAAACTGTACGATTTAAATACCTCCCTCTGCCCACCATGCGCACACACTGCAGGTCATCACAGTCAAGCCCTTATATTAAGACTGACTCTAATAAACAGCATTCCGTCTTTGACTCTGTGAGAGGGGGGTCTGGACTTTGAGGAGCTATATGTCAGAAAGTGTTTTACACATGAAGGGGCTGATTCAGAGTTGCACTTTCCACCTTTTTTTAGGTGCAAGTATAGACCTGAGCAATACCATGCTGAATTACAAGGGGAGGCAGATTTAAATTGTAAAAACAGAATTAAAATTAAGAAGTGAAATTTCTTATCTCAACTCTGTTTTACAGAATAAACATAAAGCTATGCAGTATTTTAGTTCTATGTGTTAATGTATTTTCACTGCATGCAAACATTTTTAGATTAATTAACACTCGTTACTTTGAAAAGTGGTTTAGCCGAGATGTACACTTGCACCTAAAAAGAGGTGTAAGTGCATCTCTGAATCAGCCCCTAAAATGACATTGTCACCTCTTTGTAGAGAATGGTCTATTGGCGCCGTAATGCCAACATTTATAGAAAAATAATGAAAATGACAAATATGGAAAATGTTGTAAATTTTTCCCACTTCTTTCTCCAATCTGTCAATATTTAGGCATATGTAACAGCTGAATTCTTACCTCTGGCGTGTCAAAGATCTGTTTAACATGTAGGATGTTGGTTATGTGCCAGGTGTACTTGGAGAAGGTTCCCAGAGGAAGGGCGTCTTTTCTCACAAAAGCTGAAAAACGTAAGCAACTAATTACACCTATCATGGGCAATACCACGACATGACCGCTAAATATGCCACAAGACAAGCCCTACCCACATAACAGCTGTATAACTTCATTCAAATGATTTCTAAAGTAAGTAAAACCAAGGTCCACATTAAAAACCCCTAAATGAAGGGAACACATAGGATTACCTGTCGTGCAGTTGGGGAGACGCATCCTTGCATTGCCCATGGACAGTCTCTGTGAGAGGGCATCAAAGAAAGACTGTGGTATGTGAAATACCAGAGGTTCCGGCTTTCCTGGGAACAGATAGAAGATCTATACAATTACAACAGATGGTATTTGTGGAGGAAGATGCTCTGGCCAAGACAAACACATTCTGGCACCAGGAAAATGATGTCATTCATTTGTGTCCACAGAAATATGTAACAATATAGGCCTTGGACATTCAGGTGAGTGACCGCTACACATTATTTGAGGGTTGGACACATCTCAGAGGCCATATCTGACTGACTGGCTCCTGAATCCTGTATTACTGCACCATGTCCATTATTATTATTATTATTATTAATTGCTTACCAGAAATCATACAAGTTGCCACACTTCTTTAATGAAGGTAACAGCTTGCAGTTCAATACTTTATCACTGAATCACCAATGCTGCTTTTAGACAATTTAAGTTGTACAAATGAAAGAAGTAACAAAATTATTAATAAACTTGTTGGCAAGATATAAAACCAAATGTTCTTTTTTGTACCCAATTAAAAAAAACAACGCTCTCCAGGTTATATTTTAGAAGCTATATGGAGACACTTTATATATTTATATATGTAAAGAAGAATTATCTTCTCCTACAGTATAGTGACCATTGAGGAAGACTTAGTGCTAAGTAAATATATAATCTGGCATACATTCAGGGATCATGGTCTATTCCATTGCAGCATAAGGAGGGGAGGGGGGGCTCAATGTTACTGTCCGCTAGTTTCACTTCCACTGGTCAACTTCATTTATAAGCTCACAATTAATACACAAGGAATATGTGCGGTTATTGGGTTGCATAGAAACGCATAGAACATACAATGCACACAGCTTGCTTTCTGCTCTTTACAGACTGTCGTGTAGGAAACCATAACGTGCTAAGCATGCATGGCTGATACATGGCAAGCATGGGATTATTCATATTTTCCACAATAAAACCAGAAATATCAGTTCAATTATCATTTTGGCCCGGATTCACAACCACGGACGTGTTACACATACGTCCTTAATTTACCGATAATAGCTACATTTTACGTAATCTACGTATAGTTTTGTTACATAGATTGCGTATATGCGTTAAGACCGTAGTAGAAAGTAGATTACGTAAATCAGTTACTACGCATCCGTTGTAGCTATTATCGGTAAAATGAGGACGTATGTGTAATACTTCCGTGGTTGTGAATCCGGGCCATTATTAATGTTAACCCCTTCAGATGCAGGGTGCTACATACCATCAAACTGATAATGCATGGTCTGGTGGATCCTCTCCGTCACACTGGACAGCCACTCCATGAAGGTAAGGGACACCTGAGACTCATCCATCAGGGGACTACATGCTGGGAAAGCAAGAAACAAGCAGAGGATCACTTGCTGTAGTTTTATTTGTCAGGCTAATGAAGCATTGTAAAATATTTGCATGAAAGCATCTGGATATCCCATCAGGAAAGCCAGGAGCAGAGACCAGTTTTTCTTTCTTTTAAATGGATTTTGATTTTAAGAATTTTTGTTGAGATGTTATCAATGTTGGCATTATAAAGGGGTACCAACCTAAACTTACAATCACATTAAAATCACATTCAGCTAACATTATGGTCTAATTGATTGCTGTCGCCGTAGTGACCATAAACGGTCCTATTGGCAGTGTTAGAACAGTAAGGTGTGAGACTTTGCAGGTATGATCTCATGTCTTGTGTGTACCTGGTCTCTTTGCAGCAGAGTTAATCGCGGTTTTCTTCATGGTATTTTTCTTCAGGCAGTTCATGGTCGTCTCTTGGATTGATGCATTTGAGCCTTTAACACAAAACAAGATATTGAAAATGAGGGTTTACATCTTGAATAGCAGTGCTGAAATCTCAATTCAAAGCCATTTGCAGTCACATCATTAACAAAAAACTACACATATAACTAACAGCATCCAAATAAATGCCTGCTTTCATCTCTAACTGAGAAACATTGTGCTCCCACTTAAAGCATCCTTTTAATATGAACCATTTTTCCTTAACACCATAAGCCCTTCCATTTGGTCCTAGACTTTTATATCAGAGTAGATTAAACTAGTGAATAGACACTTTGCTGCCATATTTTCATCCAGAAGCATGTTTCTTAAGACAGCAGCATTTAGCACAAGAATCGTCACCATTGATACAGAGGTTACATCTGAAGCCTGTTACCTGCAAATCAACAAGCCTGCTCTCAGCTCGGATATTTTGTAATAAGCACAACAGACTGTTACACCCAAGACACCATCATTGGCCCTTATCAGCCATTAATTTTTAGCACTCTCTCAGCGAAATAATGGGACATTTTCCTGCCCCTGCTTAAATACAGATTATGGGACGGTTGGCTGAGGGGACAAGTGATTATATGAATACTATATATACACTTATTTCTTACGCTGTACACATCTATGACAAACGTCTGTCAGTACCAATTTATACCACGGTTGGAGAAGGGTGAGGTGGGGGCATAATGTGTTGCTAGTGTTTCCATGTATGCTGGTACATAACATGACAAAATGCAACAGCTATTTAAAGTCCAACCTCATTAGTTTCACCAGTTGAAACCAAAATATATTTTCAATAAGTTAAAATGAAAAAGACGCTTGTAACTAATGTAATGTAATAACCTGAATATGTAGAGGTACTGAAATAAACAGTGTCATTGACACACTATTTCCGGGCTGAGTCAGTCATATCTTCTTCCATATGTTGGGAGTTTATGTGGCTTCACAGGTAGAAAACAACAGGTTGCATCATACCACATTGTCTTTTTACCTACTTGTACAAGTACTTGGCCTAATAGAAAGGGACAGTTAGTGAATTACCTGGAGAGTCGTCCTTTCTTGGTTTCTTGGGTTTCAGCATTGGGCAAGATTCTTCATGTATCTGAACCACAGTTTCCACAGTATCCATTTTGCTATCCGTTTCTAACACAGTTATCTCTTTAAGACCTTTAGATTTTAATGGATGAAATAGTTAATGTTAAAGTTTGGCAATACAATTCAATGGGGAAAGATAAAGTTTCTTTAGCAACCAATCAGAGTCTATCATTTTCTAAAATGCACCAGACTGATAGCTGGAATCTGATTGGCTGCCATTTTAAAGTGAAAATAATACATTTATTAAGGAGACTCTGTGTTTCTGCTCCTTTACCTTCAGACAAGACATAGAAATACTCTGTGAATTCCTCAGTAAGGCTGTCATCGCTAGCAAAAGCCCCCAAGCAGGTGTAGAAGTGAATGCATTTCTCCTCGCTTTCAGTCTTTGACGCTGCTGCTTTACCCGCTTTTGGGGACTCACAGGAACAAAGAAAGAGGTGGCTCGTCCCCTTTTGTGGACCTGACTTCTGTGTGAAGTACACGTGTAGGTAGCCAAGGCTGTTCTGCTGGCTAGCTTTGCATCGTACTACCAAGACAGATTTAGTCACCCTCTGCACAAGTGGCCCCATGCACTCACTAGCCAGTACCCAGATATCCTGCTTGATTTCTGTTGGGATCTGCATAGCATTTAACACAGAGCTTTTAAGTGGCAGTGGCTCAGCCTCAGTTTGGCAGTTTAACGCCAGTTTAATGTGCTGGCACTGGTTCTCCACCACCCCTCTAGCTGCAGCTTTCAGACAGGTTGGTGCAAAGCAGCGTCCAGAGCTGATCTGAGTGATAATTGTCCCCTCGGCTGTCTGAATGGTGGTCTCAGAAATTCCCAGTACCACTAGGCATCTGTGGTCAGGTCCTCTGTCCCTTTGCCTAACCGAGAAGATCTGCATGTCAGATCCAGTAAGCAACTTCACTGCATCTTTGTTTGGTTGTTTATTGTTTCGACAGCGGAACACGGTGCCACAGCTCTTATTTTTGCAGCTTAGGCCGCGGGTTCCATTGTAGGTACCACAGCGTGGACATTTCCGAACACCTCGCAAGGTGGGCTTTCCCAAGTTGGAGAGGAAATCGGGGACTTTTGGCTTTGCAGGACTAGGTTCCATGTTGGTCTTTTCCCTGAAAGGAAAAACAAATTTAAGTTACAGTCACCTTTCTTTAAATCCTCCCCCGCACCATGATGAACAATTTCTTCTTCTTCTACAGTGGAAAAAAATAAACTTGCAATGTATATGTTCTTCCAAGAGAAATAAAAACCAAAAATGGAGATCTTCTAATACTATTAGGTTCAGTGTATCAATAGATCTACTTTGCATATTGTTAAACATTTTTCAACACAGGTTGGAAAAAAACAGAACAACTTAATGAGCAAATGTAATATTTGGCAAGAAGTGCTATATCGTTATATAAATAAGGAACTGAACATAAAAGGTATGTCTGATAATTCAAGCACACCGTTCACCCTGCAGCTGAGAATTATCACCTGGGGATGTCTCTAAAAAACCCCAAAAGGGAGTAACAAGATAAAATATATAATGGTGGTAACTCTCAAAGCGCTAGGTAATCCACAGATGGGAAGTGTCAGTATTCTAAAATTAATAAATAACAATATTACTAATAGCCAGTGTTAAAATGATCTACAACTTCTGGTAGTAGATGTGTCCTAAGTCGTTCCTCCCCTCCCAAGGAATTAAACCAAAGGGGATAAAATAAATAATATTTAATTAGAACCGGAAGCAATGTAACAATGTAGTGAGCGGCTGTAGTCACCACTCGCTCCATTGTTCCATTGCTCCCTGGTATGAACTTCTGTTTGATTTTTTACTTGTTTCCGATTCTTATTAAACGTTATTTGAGAGTTACCACCATTATATATTTTACCTTATATAAATAAGCCTTATTTATAAATTTTAAGTGGTAAAATTTAATAAAAATGAAGCTAAGATTTAAACCAGAGATCTTAATTGTATTTTATTTTTTTAATCACTGGATGTCATCTATTATATGATTGTAGAAGTGATTGATTAATATAAACCAGATGACAGGGAACAGGTCCTTCTTAGGTTTTGAGCATGTGTGACTCTGAATAATACAATAAAATATAATTATAACACTAAAACAGCTGCATCTTTCCATATACTTCTATAACCATTGCACAAATTGCTGGATTAAAAGCAAATGGTACAAGGCTGTTATCAGCATTTTGTCTACTACAACAATAAAAACAGCGTTGCCATCCAACAAAAAGGTTCATTTTGGAGGGAATGTGGTACCCAAAATTACAGTCCTTTACATAATCTTCTAAAATCTAAAATAAAACTAAGGAAAGGAAAGACACGATAGATTTCACATGGATCAAGGGATTTAACAAGGTATAGAGAAGAAAAACGTAAAGGAGGAGAAATATTAGAAAACAAGGGCATGTGCGGACACAGGGGTGAGGTCAATGTAAGCGACAAACCTCCTTTCTATGTAATTTAACAGCATTCAAACTTTTTCATAGTAAATAAAAGTGTGATATATTATCAATAAATATTGAGAAATGTAATCTATAAAAATTATCACTAAAATACTGTAAACACTTTTTTTAATACAAATAATACAGGTAGAATTTGATTAAAATCCTGTAATTAAATCAGATATTATTAAATTGATCAAAATTCTCTAAGCTATATTTCTAGAATGTGCTTACAATAATTAACATTATAATCTAATAACATCTCATACAGAAGCATTTAAATTTGAACAGTCTCCTATTTTTTTTTATACGTTCCATTTCTCTCTTAAGTCACTATTTCATGCTTTGAATTATTTTGATCTTTTGTTGCTGAACTATTTTCACTTTAATTAATATGAATAAAATGTTATGCTTTTAAAATAAAGACCTTCTCCTATGTTTTGATGTGTTAGTCCTAAGGTCAAATTCAAGTTCACTGTAACATAAAAGTAACTCCCCTCCCACAATAATATATCATGAAAAAAATTATAAAAAGGAGTATATTGTTACTACATGAAGTACATGGTGTTCACTAGAATGCAGTAGTGTATCCTGATAAGGTTTTTACCCTTTCTTTTGTATATTTTTTTTTACTTTATTTTGATTTTGTCCAATGGCGTTGCGCCAAAAGGGGCAAAGTTTGGGCAGGAATAAGCAGAGTTTGAGTGGGACCAGGGCAGGGCTTATTTCCCTTTTTCTGTTTTTGCCATTGTTGGGAGGTATGTTAGGGTGCACAGTAAATAGCATAGCAGTAACTAGAGTGCAGTGTATTTTGTATGGAGGTCACTAGTGTGCAGCTTGCGTATTGTATAGCAGTCTCTAGGGTCCAATGTGTGTGTTACTTGGCAGTCTTATGGGTGCAGTTTATAATCTTTAAGTCACTCAGGTTTGTATTTTAACCTTTATTTTTCTAGTTACATTAAATGAATGAGAGAGGGAATAATGCAATTTGGGTATAGTGGTGTCATGGGGTATAATATGTAATTTGTAGTATGGGGAGAGTGCAGAGAAGGCATATTTAAATTAGGTATGAGAGAACAGCAATTTTGTCTCTTGCCAGGGCCTTAAAATATTTAGAAATGAATTTAAATAAAATTAAGATAGGCAGACAAAATGGTCTTATATGCTGTCAAATTCTATTTTATGCCTATGTAATCTTGGCCATACTGATGTTACAATAATTACAATTTTATCATAATGAAAACATTTAATAAAAAAAATACACATAATAAAACAATTGTGACAGGCTCATATGACAGACATAACACGTCCTAATCCATTCTTCATCCCCCATCCCCAAGAGCCCTGCACCCACACAAAGCTCCATACTAGAGACCTAGGCGCGTTTTGACGTCACTTCCGGTCTCTAGCAACCGCCGTCGTTATGTATGTGGCGATAACCGTTATGTAGCTAGCGATCTCATCGCCCCACAGACGGCTAGAAGTTCCTCCTTCCTCCCTTACCTATACAACTGAACGCTGTCTTGTACCCCTATCTTCGCAGCCAGGCCTTCGCCTCACACCGTTCAGCGGAGCTCCTTACAAACCGTGTGAACTCTGTAACAGAGGGAGTGATTGAACGGTCCTAATCACGTGGACTATCACGTCACGCGGGGATGACGGGAAATGTAGTTTTAATTTGTTAAGCCTGCGCTGCACTATTATCTGTAATGCAGAAGTGACAGTGGGCAGACTAATTGACATGGGACTAAAAGTAATAGCATGTTGTATTAGACAGCTGTACTCTTTGTGGCAGGGTTTCCCATATTCTCCATTACCATTAGTAGAATATATACAGAAAATATAAAGTGTCAAAATATGGGGCATATTGCTAATGCTGCAAAGTATATTCTTTATTTTTTTTTTTTTTATAATGGTTGTTATATAAAAAATCAATCATTACCAGGAATTGCTGAAGTTATGTGTCAGAATGACTGCTGATGGTATTTTTTAATAATATAAAGCTGGGTACACTATGGGATTCATTTTATAATAATCTGGCATTGTTAATGTAATTAGTCATATATTCTGCACCTGATTTTTGTCCAGTCCAAACACTTTCCCGCTGAATCATTCAGTACTTAAAACCACATTCTGAAGAAAGAAGCAGACATTGTGCATCATTGATCTAAAAAAAATAGGGGCTCCTATAAATCAAATCACACAATGCAATGCTGTGTCAGATGATTCTGCAGCATCGTGGGACAGTACGCACAAATAAAACATCTGAGCTACAGTTTCTGATGATTTTTGTGTGATCTGCACAATTATTACCTGCAGTGTGTACTCAGCATAATACACAAAATGGAAGGTGCTCAGATCAATTTATGGGTTAGTGCAAACAGGTGCATAAAGCTAGGTACATACTGGCAAGTTTTACTAAGAATTCAACATTATTGCTGATTTTGCAAATGATTGTGTACACAATGTACCTGATTCAGTTTTAGTGGATGTCGCAACCGCTAAAACGTGCTATTCAGAGGTGCGTGTTTCAGTAGAAACACGCACCTCTGAATTTGACATGCTATTCAGAGGTTACACCGCTGAATTGGCCGTATTTCAACCCCCCCCCAAAAAAAAGCAGTCGGAGCCTTAATTACTCCGACCGCACGCCCTTTTGTTTTATTATTAAAAATAAAAACCCCTTCCCCCGCAAGCGCTGAAAATAAAAAAATACAGAACGGCCCTCCCGGGCATGCTGCCGCTAGTAGAACTACTACTGCAAGCATGCCCATGAATGACAAGGCATGCTTGCTGTAGTAGCACTACTTTCGGCTGCATGCCCTGCCCCAAAAAGCGTTAGATGCCCACGCCATTTAAAAAAAATATATATATACTGTGCCCTTCCAAAAAAACTAAAATTTAAACGTCCCAAGTGCCCCCCAATAATGTTAAATACAAAAATAATGCAAATACTCCGTTCATTAAAAAAAAATTAGTGCCCACATAAAAAAAAAAATTCGCGACATGTGCCCCTTCAAAATAATAAAAGCCATGTCCTTGACCCCTTCTTTTAAAAAATACAAATAGTGGCCAAATTACTTTAGATAATATAACCATCGCCATGTGCCCCTTAAATAAAATTATTAAAATAACGCCAAAAAAATGCCCACACAAATAAAAAAAATACCATACTTACCTGCTCTGATGGGGGTCCAGTCTTGTCAGCTTTTAATCCGGTGGTGGCCTTGGCAAAATAAAAAACCCTATACAGATGACGAATACCATGTCCTGCACTGCAGGACATCCCGACGCTAATGACAGGTCTACTGTCATTGGGGTATATTTATACCCCTTGGGCACTGCCACAATTATCGTGAGAATGAGAAGTCAGTGTCAGAATTCTCGTGACACTGTATTGAGCTTGTATTGAGCTTAAGTCCATACATTACTTTCACTATAAGCTGCATGATAACCATTCTGCTGTGTCAGACCAGTTACTGAGCAGTGGATGTACACTGATATGTCAGAATGATAAAATTGACAAAAATGGTTATATGATAATCAAACTGACTAGCTGATTATTATATTGGGTACTGCCTAAACCAATTTGCCAGAACAACAAAATGTTCCAAAACTGCTTTGACCCAAAATCAGATCATTCATATCAGATCCAACCACCTATTGTCTGATCCTATTAGAATTGATGCAGGGGTTAGGAAATAATATCAATATTTGGGCAGTGTGTGTTTACTATAGCTCTAAGGACATTGCATAGTATAACCAGGGCCCTATCTGTTGTTAGGGGATGCTATCCATTAATAAATAATAAATACATGTTATCCTCCTACAGAATATAGGGAGAATTGGGTAAGCAGCTAATCCCAATGTGGAAAAATCTCCCACTGTTATGAGAAAATTTTATGTACTTTATTTCTGCATTGTACTTGTATTGTATTCTTTATTTTTAAGTTTGTAATCTGTCTTTTAATTAATGTATTGTATATGTAATTATTGTCTCTCCTATTGCCTCTGTACGGCGCTGTGGATATTATGTGGTGTCTTATAAATGTTGATAATAAAATAGCATTGTTCTTTAGATTGTGCCTCTAAATAGACAGCTCTCTCTAAACCTGCTCTCAAAACTCACCTCTGCAAACTTGCCTCCTCTAACCCTACTCTCACAGCTACTCTCTCTCCTCTCATCTATGCATCATATTTGCACTTACCCACCAACCTGTACCTCTAGAACATAATCCTCTTTTCCTTAGCCCTTACACCCAGCTTTTTATGAAATTGCTGTCATCGGACTGGTTCCAGAACTAATAAAGGGAAGTAATGCAAGTCATTTGCATAAATCCCAACAAGCAACATAGACGCACGGACGTGCCAAATGTTATATTCTAACGTACGTCTTCGCTCAGTTCCGTATATTAGAAGTTCTGATGAAGTAACTGGCCCTTCGTTGAGGCGTTGAACAGAACAGACGGCTGTACGCCAATCGTTGCATATAAGTTAAGGTAGGGATATAGACATTTAAGTGTTCAGAACTCCCTCCGAAAAAGAGTAACAGGGGCGTGCACTCCCCTCTTACTTGTGTAATTTCAGACCCCCAAACGTATGGTAAGTGTATGGAGGTCTGGCCAAGCCCATTATGCTTAACAGTATCCGTATATCTATCTATCTATCATCACTTCTGTGGTGTCATGGTGCATACTACTGACAATAACTAATACAATTTTCCATTAAAACACCATTTTATTTTACTGTTGCCTGCGTAATAAGCAAATAAGTGAGTGAAAGCAGGGCTTACTCACCTCACACTCCTTTTCAGTCTTTCATAGATGCCAGATTGGATAAAGAGTATGAGAAATGATGATCTCAAAATGTCTATTTGATGGAATTGTACCCCACCACCAGTTCTCCAGTGCAGCACGAATATCGACAGGCAATAAATGTTTTTATAGTAAACATACATTTTGCCCAGCAAATTAGATTGGCTATTTAGCTATCTTACGAATGTACAGTGCTACATAACATTCCAGGGGGAATGAAATGGTGCAAGTATCAGTTATTCCCATTGTCCTAGTAATGTCACTTGTTCTATAGACTTTACAGCACCAGTTGTGGGTCAGTGTATAGCAGCAGCAAGCCTGAAAGAGACCTATTGTGTTGATAAGAGACAGAAAGCAGTGTTAAGCTTTATACAGTTGTTATTACTTATATTAAATCTAAAAAAAAAATAGTTGAATTGTGCTATTAGATCCTCAACAAGAGTTCACACCTCATGGTGTTTAACTATATTGGTTAAACGGTGTAAGCCTTTTTTTTATTTTTTTTATTTAATACCAGCAGACTGAAACTGGCCCAGTTATGGTATAGCGTATGGCACAGTGCTTTCAACTGATAATTGGATCATTCTGATTCCTTCCACTGTGCCCATCCTACTACTAATAATGCAGGGTGTTGAGGTGATCAGTGCGTGCACTATGCAATATTCTCAGCCTGAGCGTTTTGTTTGCCACAGAGATTATTGCATATTGAGGCCGTCACTCCTGAAAAACTTATTACCAAATAATTAATGCATAGGGGGGTGGTTTTTATTTATTTTTTTAAACAATGTTTCTTAATTACATCTTTAGTATTTTTCCAGATTCCATTATAACATAACTGCAAAACCTAGAACACCGCTGTACAGATCTGCTAAATGTCAGGCTCCTTACAAGTCACTTTTATACCTGAGACCAGTTGCATTTCTAGCCCCAAATAAAAAAAAAAAAAAAAACACTATCAGAAAGTGGCTTGCACAAGTGTGATAAATCCTATAGCACAGTATAACACTGATTTTGTTATAGAAGTAGTGCTATGCCAATATAAAAGTATTTTCTCAAACTTTGTTAATTAGGCTAGACCCACCCTATGCTAAAAAGCCCAAACCGTATGAGAACACATCAGACCAACCCAGACTTCGAGAATAAAGGCAAAACAGCTGCAAGTTTAGATTGGTGCAAAACTATATTGAACTGTAAGGGAAGGCAAACATACACTGGGAAAACAGAATTTGAGTTTATAAGTGAAGACTACTAACTCAAGTCTAATTTACATATTAAACAGAAAGCTATGCAGTATGTAAGTTCTATCTTACATACTGCATCTTATGTATCTCTTATTCTCAAACTGTGGATCAGCTGGTGCCAAGGGGTCATATGATGTGTTCTTGCCCAGCAGGTTTCTATCCACACCACTGAGGGCACTTGTGTAAGATACAGCCAAACTATTTTACTGCCACAGGTAATCCAACCCATTTCATTTCTACATTTTTCTTTTTCCACAGCAGTTTTCACAAAACAGACAAAAATAGAAAACAAATCAGAATAGTTCATTAAGAATTTCACTTCCTTTTAAATTGTTTAATTACACAGGAATATACGATTTCCCGTATCCACTTTTTTTTTTGATCACAGAAGATAAAAATCCTTGAGAAATAAATCCAGTGGGGATTTTTTCCTAGGCACCTCCTTGAAGAAAAAGAAAAACAAACAAAAAAAACAAACAAACCCCACAAAGATGAACAGAAAACACATGGAATTAGAACCATATGAGAGACAGGTTTTTACGTACAGGCTCAGATCATGTCACATTTTTTTTTTTTTGATAAGTGAGAAGTTTAACCCTTTGACCACATGAGAGACTCGGGCCGTGATCAACAGCCTTCTTAGTGGCAGATTTTTGAAGGCAGAAAAAAAAAAAAAGTTTAAAATGGTCAAGATACAAATGAATGTAAAACAAAAAGCGGGGAAATAGATTTTTTTTAAACAGTGTGTACAATCTGAATATGAAAGTGTTTTTTTCATACTGAAGGTCTCAAAAAAAAAATAAAAAAAAAGAATTCTAAACCTTTACAAACACAGCGCCACAAATTTTGTACAGTTAAACTTTATAATACATCTCAAATCATACTAGGAATGCAATCTAAAACTGCACGCTACTTCAGTGAAAGAAAAAAAAAAAAAAAGAAAAACATTTTTGTGCAATTTGCTGCCCAAAATGGCAGTGATCCCTGCATTGGTTTTTTTATTATTATTTCAAAGGAACTTAACCCCTTTACTGCCGAAAAGATCTGGCAAGCACGGCTTGGCTGTCCTCTTCAAGAGAGACAGGGTTAAGTAACTGTTACATATATAAAAAAAAAATTAAAATAATGAAAAAAGGAAGGCAAAAATTGGCAAACATCCAGCATCTCTAGTAAATTTTTTTTGTTTTGTTTTTGCTTTTTTTTTTGTAGTTTGTGTTTTAACCAAGTGGATGAACATGTCATGATTTAAAAAAAAAATGGTTAATTTTTGTTGTTGTTTTAATAAATATACTGTATCTGACATCTGCACTGACATGATTATAGAATGGTATCAAAGTAAACAAATGGGCCAGCAGCAGACTGCTGGTGCGTGTCAGGAGTCCTTCCTCTCATTGCGTTTGGTATCCAGCCATACGATAGCCTGTTTGGTTTGTGATCAGGGTCCCATTCTGTCCAGGGGGAGGCTGCACTCCATAATTTGGTCCCACCCAAGCTGCTGCAGATGATGGTGTTTGACTGCAGCAAAAAGATAAAAAGATAATAAATACATATAATAAAAAAAAAAAAAAAAAAAAAAAAGCAAATGGTATACAAAATCTCATAAAAATTCTATATAAATAGCATCAGTGATGTTTAATACAAATGTGTAGACCAAAAACATGTGGGGAAAATATGTAAATGTATTAGATGGGTGAATAAATGTAATGACTGTATAATTCTTAAATATTTTTTAATATTTATTTTGAAACACAGAGAGAAAACACAAGAGTCTCCTTACTGTTGAGATCATGAATAACTTATACAAAGCTCCAGCTTGTAATACCCTAATGTTTGAGGAATATTACAATGTTAATGTTCAATAAAAAAAAACCCTAACATTTTAATGATATTTTATGAAACTTACCTAAATCCTTGCTGATTCCATGCCTGCCCATACACACCATAAGCAGGCACCTGCCAACCATTGGGCATATACTGGCCTATTTGCTGAGCTCCTCCATACCATTGCCCCCACTGTCCATAGGGAGGAGGGAAGCTAATTTGGCTTTGCTGACAAAAAAAATAAAAAATACACAATCAATCACCATTCACATCTTCATCTATAGCAAGAAACAAATAACAACCACAAAGAAAACCAGATGGATTGATGTATTGCACTTAAATAGTTTTACAGTTAATAGTTTAAGAAACCAATAACATTGTGCAATGGACATAGGCAGATATAACAGGGGAGGGGTTTCAGAATGCAATCCCCCAAGTATACTGGATCCTCAGTTAATAGCTATAGACGACTTACACACGCTACATGCCCAAGTAGTCTATCAATTTGTACTGTAAACGCACAGTACAAGGAGTCCTGCATCGGAACGTGGCCGTTTGATGCTACGTTCCGTGCGAAATTTAGTCTCCGCTCACCATGCATACAAGACATACATGGTGGGTGAAGACAGGTAAGGTAACCGTACAGTAAGGGCTGTTTTGGTGCGGAAGTTAGGATAGCAAGTTCTCAGAAACCATTACTTCATGTTTGGTTTGTAAGGCCTTGTCGTGTTTACTCTGACAATCAGCTGTGTTGTAGTTATTGAATAATGTCGAATACATAACATAGCATTCAGAAAAATGTACTGTTGACTACATAATTATACTACTTTTGTCAAAGAGATAGAGGTAAAATAAAATAGAGATAAAAATTCAACTGTCCCATTTTTTTAATATATACACACTTTTTTAATTTATATTTTTTTTAAATATCTTACAAGGAATATACCCTATAACTTATAAAATAGTGTGGTATAGATCAAGGCAGTAAGCACCCAGTTATTTTAACGCATCACTTCTTTCTTTCAGTAGAAAAGAGGGGCTGTGTAAAACACTTCCCTAATAGAGGAAAGATATGTCTTAGAAGAGGAAGAGCTGCTGGAGGCCAATCACAAACACTGTTTTTGGTTCTTACCTGTTGCACAGTGTTCAGCATATCTGGAGTCTCTTTGCCCCAGTAGCATTTTACCACGTGACCTTCAATGGTAGTTCCATTCACACTGACTATGGCATGAGCTGCACTTTCATGAGCACTAAACCTAAAGGCATAAAATAATAAGTATAAAATACAGAATAAATCCCAAAAGATAACAGAAAAAGATCAGAAGATTCATTTTATTTCTAATTATTGCAAACAAGCCCTGATGATTCTGGATATTCTCAATAAACATTTAGCAGTTTTGAAATCTGATGAAGTCATTAGCTCAGCACTTGACAACTCTTTTTCAATGTGTTGGAGAGGAGCTAAATATTTACAGGACATGCTGGTTAACAGTTATTTTACTTATAGAACCAAGACCCAAGATAATTATATTAGATGTTTCCCATGTGAAACATGCACTACCTGTCCCTACATAACAAGAGTTACAGATACAGGATCGCTTCCACAAGGTTCATAAACTTCATCACTTTGCTAATTGTAACACTAAACATGTCATTTGCTTAATTTGTGATAGCAATTTAAAATATGTTGGAAAAACTATCCATTCTTGTAAACAAAGATTGTTTGAACACATCAGGTGTGTGTGTGCTTCTGTGGATAGTATCCCAGCTACAGACCATTATTTGATAGATTGCTTGACATTTTGTTTTTTAAAATGATGATGTTTACTATATATAACTGGTCTACCTATCTCCACTGTAAGTGTTTTCTAGGCCCAGTATAGCTGCTCCATTTTCATATTTGTGTTTCTAAAAGAAAAAACTCATTTCTGACAATAAAACAAAATGTGTATGCTTTTTTTTTAGTTTTTTTTTGTCTTTTTTCAAATTTGACTATTTTTACTTGTTGTATTGGTAATGACAACGGATATTAATAAATGATCTTCTGACTGGTCTAGGACTATTTAAATACTGCACCTGTGATTACGTATGAGTACCTTTGAAAAAGCCTCATTCCAAGCGAACACGTGTTAGGTTCAGTGTGGGTCCAACCCGAGTGCACTGGGAACTAGCGTCTCGTCTGTGTTTTTATCTTGATCATGTGATGTGCGTTTTGGGGGAGATTTTTCCCTATAGTCCTTGATTAGAATGGCTGAATACTGACTGGAAGGGTGGAGCGTAGCCTTGAGGTTAATAGATGCCATAATAGGGTTAGATTTTTGTGCTTCTTAGTTAGAGTGCATTAAGTCTCCCTACCATTATTGCTTGATGCTGAATACATGTCAATAGTTTCTTCTTATTGTTTTAGCAGAATTTGCAGTTTGGCTTTGATCATTATTAGGTGTGCTCCTCTAATAATCTTTCATGTTTTCCACTTTTTAATGCTATATTGTTACACGTCGGGTTTGTGAGAACGGTCATTATGTGTGCATTTAAAATTTTCTTAAAAGGTTAAACGGCAGCCCCCTTTGCCAGGCATTAGATGAATAAACTATATGCATTATGGTTGGTGTGGCGCTATACTAACCAAAATAGACACTATCCTATTTGCCTTGCATAGTTGCTGTATGTACTCCTTAAGCTGGCTACACACTGTATAAGTTATTTGTAAACAATATAACGAATCCAAAAAAAATCAAGATCTAAAAAAACCAAGCCGTAAAATGCCAAGGGACTTCTAGTTTACTGTTACAAATGGTTCTTTGATTCAGCAAATGTGGCTGTACACTCACCGCACAAAGGAATAACCTTTATCTGGAAAGACTCGAACCTCCATTATTTGACCAAAGGGAGAAAAGGTTTGACGCATCAGTTGTTCTGTTGGACAACAAGACACAGGGTTAAACTTCTCATCTAACAAGAGCAAGTCAAAGCTTAACGGAGGGGTAGGCACTTTACCTGTCAAGCCAGATGTAACACCGCCGCAATACACGGTGCAGTTGCTAGGGCTTGATTGGTTAACCACTTCATCATAGGACAACTGTTTTGTATTGGCTGAAAGGAAATCAAATGCATGTCATTTTTATACAAACAATTAAATTACTTGATCACATCAAGATAAAAAAAAAATATGTACACACACATAGATAACCATACGCACATATATAGTATATACCAGTGGTGGGCAAAGGGCAGGCCAAAGGTCACACGCCTGAGCCCCACAAGAACATGCATAAAGCTCAGCTTTAATGCAAAATGCATTAAAACTGTTACAAAAGCTTAGTCTTAAATTGTACATCTAATATTGAAAATACAGGCTTTCTGTAGACAGATTCACAAGTGATCTGGGGTAGCCTTCACTAACAAATACTTATAATGGGGAGGTCTAAGAAGTATGCATGCTATACCAAAGTATGAACAGCATCAACAGTATATCCAAAAGCAGTGCCAGGAGGAGAGTAGCACTAGATTTAATAGGCAGGGTGCAATGTGAAGGAGGGGACATGTATATTGTGTGTCTGGATGTGAATGGGTGAAGGTGGCGGTGTTAGGAGGTGAATGCACCATATGCATTCACGCAATATCTGCAAGACAAGATCTCTCCCAGATACTGTGTTCCAGAATACATTAACATATTGTGGACTAATTCATGTCTGCATTTACTGAATTAATATAATATTTTGGACCGTATTTTTTATGTTAAATTTTATTTATATTCAATTATTATATATGACATTTCTGACTTAATATGATTTGTGTTTATATTAATGCAGATATTGCTGTGTTAGGATAAGGCTATTTCTGTAAAGTAAGACACTGCATTGCAGTCCTACTGCAACATGGGCTGGTGTACACTATGCATGATGCCAAACCAGCACTTTCATTAGCAGACAGCCTCAATGAGAACTTACCAGCACATCTCATTG
Source organism: Limnodynastes dumerilii (assembly GCA_011038615.1). Lineage (NCBI taxonomy): Eukaryota > Metazoa > Chordata > Amphibia > Anura > Limnodynastidae > Limnodynastes > Limnodynastes dumerilii. The sequence continues at coordinate 35,721 of WWET01000867.1, read as the reverse complement.
TTTCATATATGTATATGGATTCATTACATGCTTACTTATCATTGTATGCTTTCTAACACTGGTATATACCCAAGCTGATAGGCGGACATTTACATTATTTTATATATTAATAAAGTGTCCACATACATACTCAAGTCTAGACATCTGGACAGCATGAGGGAAAAGAGTTAATGACACGTCTGGATCATATATTTCTAAGTGAATTGACCACTAAACTAGTTACAAGGGGCTTAAGCTGTAAAGCTGGTCACACACTAGAAAGATTATGTTCATGGCAGGAAGTATCTGAGAAACAGGACAATTTTCCCCCAAGGGAAAGGTCCCGATATCGGTGCCACACTCTACTTGTTGCTGTGAACAGTAATCATAGTGTGCAGCTTGTTGCCATGGCATCTCCCAAAACATCTCCATGCGCTATAAAATATTGCTTGCTTGGGTTCAAAATTTAGGAATTCTAACAAAATAAGTTAATGAGGCCCAAGCAATTTAATCTGTTTTTTTTAAATGCAACATACCTACAACCCTACAGCGATTATCCGTCTGATCTTAATATAAATGGATGATTACATCAATAATCGCTCTAGTGGGGCCAGCTTTAGAATTCTGCTATTTGCATGAAGTATAAAAATACCAAATAAAGCAAAACACAATTTAAAAACGATTGATTGAGGTTTTCTGAGGATTGTACTGTTACTTTCACATCAATAACCACCACGATTAAAATACGGAGCAGTGAACAACGTGGTTATCAGTTGCAGAGAAAAGTGAAGCAGGTCAAATTAGGTTACGTATAAGCACAAGTTTCTTCCTCTTCATACATGACATTTGGATAAGAATTGTCCTTTAACATGTGATATTTAAACCAAAAAAACAAAACAAAGAAGGATTTTATTTAGGTTTGTGGTCCATTCCATGATGGTGTACATTACTCACACTATCAGACCACACCATGTAGACTAAACAGAGAGAGTCAAGATTGTAATAACAAATCACGTCACTTGCAGATTTTATAGGACACTTAAAACTTTGATGTCAAAATATATGTGGGGGGTAATATTATATTTACTACTAAGCATCTCAGCCACAATAAAAAATATCTATATCTATCTATCTATGGACTACATACTGTGTTATTACTTTAGTATTGAAGCAGTACGGCTCAACATTCCATTTAGTAGTTTTAGGCTACCGTGTGGTGAGGAAAGGCCTGTGTGAAACAGGTGTGGGAGGATTGTTTGAGTAAAGTTGAGGCATGGTCTATTTGTTGGCAAGTGTCCTCTCAGACAGAGCATTACAGAAAGGGCTGATCTTTCCTTTTATCTCCAGCATTTGCTATGAGTGGGGGTCAAATAGCAAAACAAATCTCCCATCAGACTGGTTTTCATTAAAAAAATTAAACCATTTCCTTTGAAGGACATGACATTTTCAATTCTTTTTCTAAGTGTTAGCATGGCAGGTGCTAGAAAGAGAACGGTTATATAAAAGAACACACAAGCACAGACTGCATGTTATTTGCAAAGAGGCTCTTTTTAGTGCAACTAATATTGCCAAAACAATTTACGCCATGATCCTTGCAGCCAATTCTATAGCAGTGAACAGAGGTGAGAGAGACGAATGCCAGAGCTTAATTTACTGACTTACATTCATAGGTGTTTTTAGGAGCTGGAGGTTTTCTTGTGGCCCAGTTAGTTCGGATCTGTCTTCCTCCAAGCCACTGACCTCCCATTTGCGCAATAGCGTTTTCTGCATCCTGTAAAGACAGAAAGCACAAATCAGGGCTGCCAAGTAAAATACATCCCATCTACAAATTATATCCCCTCAGTTCTGTGCATTTGGATTCCAACGGTTGTAAAGGAATTTCTACCAGATCTCTGTAAAATGCATTTTAGAAAGTCTGGGCAAGAAACCAAGAACATACCCATTTATTAAAGAAGGACACAAATCCATAGCCTTTGGATTTTCCAGTGGTCATGTCCTTGACAACCCGTGCATCTCTGAAACAAGCAAAACACACATTTACTTATAGACTCACAATGATACACAATTACAGATAAGGGAGGCAAATCACAACAGACCACACCGTGCCCCCCGAAATCACTGTTTTGCCCCGTATCAAAAGCCAAAATAGGTAGCATCAGCAAATGAAAATGTTTAAAGCAGTCCTCTTACATCTGTCAGTGGGAGCTAACACTAACGTTTCTAATGAAAGCAGAGAGAGCATTACACGTAATCAGGTGTACATGCAAATTGACTGACTAACAACTGAAACACATTTCCACAGACTACAGCTGATCTCATTCACAACATGGCTACTGTCACATCAAACATGGGCTTAAGCAAGCGACAGATTTGTTTAACCTAATCCTAGTTGTACACCCTTTTACCCTGTATGATAGTTATATTAACTCTTAGTGCAGAAGAAACCTGCAACAAAGTGCAAGTGTAAGTGGTTCCACGCTAGCTGTGAAAAAGATAAACCATGCAATTTCCATCCTGATCATTGCAAACACATTATAAATTACTTAAAATAAAAATAATAAAACGTAAAATAGGAAAAATTATATATGTATATGAAAAAAATAGGAATTAAAAAAAAGGGCATACGTGGCCTGTTAACTGAATTCTCAGGTCAATGCGTTAACCCCCTTTTTGGTCTGTGGCCAGCTGTAAATTTTGAGAAATTAAATATTAAAAACCAGTTAACAGTAATAAAATAAAAATGCAATAGTGAAATTAGTTTGAGAGAGGTTTGGAGAGCGCAGCATGTATCTATAGGATATTGAAGTTACACATCAAAGGCTAAACCAAATCTTCTTGTTTTGTTTTATGTTTTGCTTTTTTTTTTTTTTTTTTTTTTTTTTTTTTTACTTACGATATTCTCCCAAAAGGTCCAAAGGCGGCTTTTATGTCATCAGTTGTTATCTCTGGGCTCAAATCACCAACAAAAACATGGAAATGATCTTATTGGGAAAAGTAGATGGGAACAGGGTGAAAGGGGAAAACAACATTTTCACATTTTTAAGTAAAAATTGATATACAGCGTAGCAGAATTAAACTAGCAAAAACAATCTTTAATTGTCAGTACAAGTACCAGAATTAAGGTTTGTTAGAGACTGTGAATATTTAAGCATTTCAGTATAGTAGCCCCAACTTAGATTTAAACCACATCACTCGTAATGCAAGTTACGAAATTGTCTGTACCAAACAATAAAAAGAATAGGGACTAAACGAGACAGTACCAATAAAGGGATTTGTTAAAAGTTTAAGATGTAGATTAAAAAAGGAAATACGCAGTGGCAGAGTCATGCTCAGAGAGATATTAAAGTACTAATGGTGAACTTCAGAGAATTCAATTCAAAAAATATAAAAAAAGAATTTGCTGAATTTTCAGACAGACCATTCACAAAGGTTACGGTGGGCTACAAGCAGCCAAAACTGATACTAAATACAGTAAATGCCGGCATAGCAGAGCTTCTATGAAATCCATTCATGGGATGATTATGGCTAGCTTTTTGCAAATGAGCTTGCAGAACCATCGAACAACAATGTAATTAACCATTTTGTAGCAGTGTATAAATAAAAGCTAATTTACAGTGCTTTTCCCATATCCAGGAAATGGAAACCACCTGTTCAAGAAAGGTTTCTGTACATATAGGCATAACAAAGTGTAATTTACATGGCTCCAACTAGCCCCTAGCATGCTTATTTATATCAATCCCCCAGAACTGCAGTATAATAGTGTCAATTAAAAAATATTTAGGAACATGCTCGTTCCCCTCAGCTCTGTTGCGGCAAGAAGGCATTTTCTGTATGAAGCGGAGAGGACTTTTTGGCTCTTTGTAACTCATCATAGCTTTAATGGGTTACAGGGTGCACAAAGACACCTTTAACAAAGTAATAATCAACATCTGAGTAGATCTATGCAGCTCCACAACTGCGTTTTAAAACATGAAAAACAGTCTTATATGAAAGCGGTATTTCCACTGACACCAAAGTTATTACAGGATAAAAGAGGTTAAGGAATTACTGGGCCCAGCGGTTATTCTTAATGATCTCCGTGCTGCCGCAGTAAATGAGAAGGAAACAGGCAGCTCGGGTGTGTTATGGCAGAAGAAAGGAGTGGATAGGAATAGCTAGACTGTCGCTGATCACCCGCGAGAGATTTAATTTTATCTGTAAGAAAACAATTACCTTGAGAACGCAGTGTGCTGACAACGGAACTACCTGATGACAAAGATTAGATTTGTTCTTAAATATATTAGGACAAAGACAGTAAAACAAGTAATCTAAGGCAGTGTTTCTCAAACCTGTCATGAATTTCTATCAAGTACCACCACCAACATGTTCCTATCATCTATCTCAACACTTCTACCGTTTATTATTATCCATTATTGATATGTAACATATGGCTGAAATTAAGGTAATATTTAAGTAACTTCAATCGGGATGTATGGTAAGCATAATAACCATAGGCTGAGAAACACTGATCTACGGACTATCAAAATCTTAAAATAATAATGCAGTTTTTAAATAATTACTTTTAGCGTAGAGAAGACAGTGTTATAACGAGGGTAAGACACTTACTATTGGCGTCTTTCTTCTGGCTGCTAGGAGTGGTCGCCCAGTTGACCTTCACTTCCTAAGTGATTGAAAGGTAGATTGGTCAAGGGAGAGGTGATGACAGTATACCTTTAATGCATGACCATACTGCCATGAAATAAACCTACCTTTCCCATTATCTTTCTACCGTTCATAGCAGCTAAGGATGCAGCAGCATGACGATGCTCAAAGAACTCCACAAAGCAATAGGGATCGTTGCCAGCTGTCTGCTCATAGCAAAGATAAAATAGAAAAGGTTGGAACATATAAAAATACTTTACTGTAATACTGCACTCTCTGCATAGTGCATAGCGTAGCAAAGGAGAGACAAGCAACACTACGACGTAAATGGAACTAGAGGCAGGTATAAAACACCATCTGATATGCACTGCAGTCCATGTGCATCTGCTACTTACATCCATAATCATCTTGCAGCTCTTACACTGGCCAATCTGACTGAACACCTGAAGAATCAGAGCTTCTGTGACATCCCGAGACAGGTTCCCCACATAACTAAAACAAAAAGAAAATTAGAAACCAAGGTCAAGTGATTAGTGAATACATTTTAAAAAGACAGCTTTAATACACATGGCAGGGCAGAAATAAAACCAGAAAGCCACAATTGTATCCCTTTCTTTGCAATGTGAGATTTTCTATATTTGCCCAAAGATCACCTCTGAAATATGATATTGTACCTGGTTAAAATACAAGTACAGCTGCTACAGCCAGACCACAAGTGTTACTAATAACAAAGGACCCGACTCAGACTTAAAAGTGCTCTACGAACGCACGGAAGAGCAAAAGTCCACACTTACGTGGCAAGTGCACACCCATGACACTCCACCCTGCCTGACAGAATCAAGCTGAATTCTGCGTCCCATAGCTGTACCTTAACTTCTCGCTAGGTGGACATAGCGAACTTACATACGGAATTGCCTGACTCAGCCTAGACTGTGCCTTCCCCTCCCACATTCGCAATTTTCCCACATACGGAGTATAGCCCTGTGGTACGGTGTTGTGCACATGCGGAAATTAAGTCTATACGTAGCGAGAGCCGATGCGTTACATCTAACACGCGCATACGCAGATTGCTAAAAACCACCAACTTACGCACATGGCATGCATATGTTTGCCAATGTTATTAAGAGTTTCCCTGCTCTATGTTAATAGGATGCAAACAAATACATGTAAAGATTGCATCTGCATGGTCTAGATTGTGCATTTCTATTTTTTGTTTGTGTTTTTAGGAATTTACAAAAAGCTCATTCTGCTGGGCATGATAAAAGAACATAAGGCCAGGTCAGGACAAGTATAGACTGAAAGAAAAAAAAAAAAGGAAAAAAAAGCCCATTACATTTGAAGCAGATTTTTTCCACATACTGCCTATTACACTATGTATCAGTCTGCTTTGGAACAGACTGTACTGTATTCAAATGTCAACACTGATAAAACCAATTTACAATTTATTTGTTGTTTTTTTAACCCATATTTCACTTAAAAAAAAAAAAAAAGGAGGAGGAGTATGAGGTGCAATCAAATAAAAATACTGAAATATTTCACTGTGTAGCTGAATATCACTTGGAAAAGGCAATGTATATGGTCAGTAATCATAAAAGGGCTTTATACACATACAGACATACGATTAAAAATGGTATGTTACATAAATTTAAATATCTGCAGCAAAATATGTGAGGTAACATGTTGCCCCCAGCACCTTGGTGTGTATTCTAATATATATTTTTTTTAAATGTGACTATTGTGACTGTTCTGAGCAGGCCATTTTAGGCAACATTTCAATTAAGCACACCATAAAAACAATAATTCTTTTGAAGAGAGGACTTTATGCTGACAAAGCAATTGTTCTCCACTGACATAAATGCTAACTAAGGTCATGACTGTAAAGGAGAGAAACCTATACGTCATACAATTATTATAAGATAAACAGTCAATGTCCAGAACAAAAAAGAAACCAGGACACAAAGAAATAATCTACATAAAACTTTTCCTTCAGTAGCTTCCAGCTATGAGCATAGCAGGAAGTGGAAAGTGGCAAGTATTCTTTCATTGCATTAAAACACATAGGCTTGTGGTACAAGATGGCAGTGTCAACAGAAAAGTAGAAATGGTCAAAAACAGGGCAGGAAGAGGGCTTAGGATAATAATATTTTAACCTGGTAATTTCTACTTTTAATAATAAAAAAAAAATCTATTGTTATGCATATAGATCACGTACAATTAAAAAACAGACCACTAGGTTTAAAAAATTAAAGTTTAATATTCTGAAATACTCATATTTGATTGTGTATGAAGAAAATGTATGAACGCATTACATTTTCAGATGTTAAAGAGTAGTTAATCTGAATAACCTTAATAAAAAAAAGTTGTAATACCAACACCAAATTGGATTATAAAACTCAAACTAACGTGATGTTTAAATTACTATAAAAAATTACACTAGAACATAAATATTGCACAGTTACATGTACAATACACAAATGTGGACTAGCATTGTTTACAAAACATTGATTTATATTTAATACAAAATATAATTAAAAGCAAATAAAATTTAACTATTTCTCAAACAACAGGTTTAGAGGCTAAACGGTGAGGAGAGATATGGGTGTGGACAAAAAGGGGAACAACAAGATGGGAAAAAAGACTTGAAAGATAGTCAGGTGGAGAAACAATACAAAAGAATCTAATTTGCATTTTAGTAATAAAGCTGAAGCCATAGCTGGAAAATCAGGTCTCAGAGACTTAAAAGAAAACAACTCCTGTTTATATTTGAGTGCTGAATAGTGGCTAAGTCTTTAAGGGGTATAAACAAACGACCATGGGCAGAGCTGAGAAAACACTCAATAGCCTACCTACCCACTTTGTATGTACATCTATTGTGTGACATTATCTATGAAACCCAAAAATGCTAACAAAAGAATACCACAAAGTTCATATATTGTGGGTAAGTTTTCAACAAAAATAAAATTCAGGGAAAAAATATGGTACAATGAGGGGGAGGGCAACTGTGAGCAAAACAAAGTTAATGATGAATATTACTAAATGGGCAATCACGAAAATAATGCACCCAAACAATATATATTCTATAAATATTATATATATTCATTTTTTATCTCATAAATAAGTTTTCTTCAACAGAACATGCTTATTGAAGCATATGTTTAACATACACAGAGGGGTATCCATTATTTGAAATGAACTGTGGTATTACCCAATATTATTTAAGAATGACTATAATCATGACTGATCTGTAATGGGCAATGGAAATATCTGTTCAATCATGATTATAAGCATGTCTAAAACACTAATCTGCTGTAGGTAATAGGAATATCTGTTTAGATGTTTATTAAATATATACCATAAAGTACTTCTAGTTTTTTTTTTATCAATAAACAGAGCTTATAATAATAAAAAACTAAAATGTTCTGTACTACGTATACCCTGTACAATAAGCTCAAATGACCCCATACAACAAATACCTATTTCACAACCAAAGCACTAAGGGTGGGTACACACTGGGGCTTTTTTTTTTTTTTACAGATATCCTTACCAATCACACAATCTAAAGACAGTTTCACCAGATGTCTTACCAGTGTGTACAATCCAAAGACACGCAAACAGATTTTGAAATAATCTGTGATCTTTTGGAGCTCATAATATGCCAGATCAATGATGAAAAGATATCTTGCTTTTTGGAAGTGTGTACTGTGTCTATGAGGCACTCTTTGGACAGTACACACTGGCAAAACTGTTTTTGATTGTGTGATTGGAAGGATTGGTTGCTGAAGACGCAGCGTGTACCCAGCTTTAGTCTATAAAACAAAAATCCCAAGAAAATGCATTGCTGGCTATACTAAATTTATACTAAGAAACACAGAAGTATCAATTACTACAGATGTAACCTGTAATATTTCCTAGTAGAAAAAAATATAACTACAGTGCCTAATAAAGGGAGGATTTATTTATAATAACCAGAAAATGTCCATGTAACAGGCCTCATCACCTAAAACATGGTAAAATATGCAAAGTGACCTCTTCTACAGAACAATGATCAGTATAGGCGATCCCACCACTACCCAAAGCCTCTAAAGTCACCGTCCCCTTGTAAGGCCACCAACTGTATCCCAATACCAGCCACAGGGCCTGTGCCCCGTTATTACGCTCACACAGTAATTATATGACTCGCAGTGTTATTAGTAGCCGGCACAGGGCTCATCCAGACACCAACAATAGCGATGACAATAAAAACCTCCATTATCAGCGACATAATCCTGATATACTACGGCCATTGGGCCTGGGCAACTTACAGGGTCCTGGGCAGTTCGTCCTCCATTGCTCCAGGCTCCGGGCCCCTGTCGGTCCTAAGGGACCCGGCGGGAAAGCAGATTTAGAGGGATAAGTTCAAAGCCGATACGGTGACTCGCTGAGACCGCAGGCGTCGCTACACGGCCCCGGACACGGCTCTCGGATGCTGTTACGATCACTCTCCCGAGCTACTCGCACTACACTGGCTCTTACCGCCCCGGCCTGGAACAATGCGAGAGAAACCGTCACCACAAGATGGCGGCGGGGAGGAATTGCGCAAGCGCACATTAAGGACCCCGGAAAAGTCTGCCTTCTGAAATGCCTGTTGGTAATTGAACCAGTATAGAACAAATACGGTTAGTAGGCGACGGTTAAAGTATTAAAAGGTGCTAACTAGAATAAACGTATATGATTGTTTGCTTGTTTATAAATAAAAAAATAAATTGGTTGAAATACAAAAAACGTGAATATAAGAAAAGAAGTGCGCCGCCCGGGAATCGAACCCGGGTCGCAAGAATGGGAATCTTGCATGATACCACTACACCAGCGGCGCAGCTGTGTGTGATGTCATTCAATGTTTCTTCCATATGTCTGCATAGCGATGCTATGCCATATTTTAATTTCCTGCACTTAAATGCTTTTATTAGTATTATTGGTTTAATTATAAACTATATTAATATTATTATTACCGCTTATTTATATAGCACTATAAATTGTCTACAACACTTTACAGACAACATTAGACATTCACATCAGTCCTTGCCCTTATTGGAGCTACATACTAAGGTCCCAAACACATAAAGTACATAGACACACAGAAACCAAACTTATTTTTTTTTTTATTAGTAAGTAGTCAATTAACCTACTACTATGTCTTTGGAGTATGGGAGAAAACCAGAGCACCTGGATGATACCCACACAGGCACAAACTCCACACAGATAAAAAGTATAATATGTATTTTGCTATATTTTGCACTATGAGCTTGCCTCTGAAACATGCATAATTGCTTTAGAGTTTGCTATCAGTATGCACTAACTACGGGAGCTGGTGGGATAGTTCTCCAGTCACACAGGCCCAGCACTGCATCCTTGTGTTATTTTTAACCAGCACATTAGTACATTTAATACTATCCATCTTATGGGTTAACCAATTTTCACACATAGGAACGGATTTACTGGCAGCCGAGGTCCAAAGCCAGATCCCTGTCGCATCTAGAAATCTGTACAAGGGGAGACCACTCCTATCGAGTTCTGCCAGGTGACCCCTATTGTAACCATTTTACATGGGGACTTTTGTAAGTGTGGATAGTACGCAAGCCTCATCATGCCTTCCCACAGAGCGGAAGCATTTCTGTTTCCTGCTCTGTCCCGCCCCTTCAAAGATATTTTACCCAGGTGGCATTCTGGATTCAGAGGATTGTTTGAATGAAAGACAAAAAGAAAAGAAAATGAGTGCGCTGCCCGGGAATCGAACCCGGGTCGCAAGAATGGGAATCTTGCATGATACCACTACACCAGCAGCGCTGCCACGCATGGTGTGATTCAGATCCATCTTGGGAATGCGGCATCCCCACATGTGCCGCTTTCTAAAGAGTAGTTTTCAGTTCTTCCTCAGAAGTCTGGATCTGGCCCATAATTATAAAAAAAAAATAGTAAATAGGTTGAAATCAGTGGTCAGGGTATAAATTTAGAAGTTATGGTTTAGACATTTCGAATAGTTGGTATCAGAGGTCGAAGTGGAAATTTAGAAGTGGCGGTATGGACATTCAGAAGTGGCGGTATGAAAATTTAGAAGTGGCAGTATGGACATTTAGAAGTGGCGGTATGGACATTCAGAAGTGGCGGTATGAAAATTTAGAAGTGGTGGTATGGACATTTAGAAGTGGCGGTATGGACATTCAGAAGTGGTGGTATGAAAATTTTGAAGTGGCGGTATGGACATTTAGAAGTGGCGATATGGACATTTAAAAGTGGTAGTATGGACATTTAGAAATGTAGGTATGAAAATTTTGAAATAATAGAAATTAATGGGGATTTACTGCATTTCAATTAAATCAGTGAGAGAAGTGACGGTATGGCATAATCCCATATAACCCTCACTTTGAGCACTGGTTGGTATAGAAACACAGAAGATATAGTTTTTCAATTAAATCAGTGAGAGAGGGCCTACCACCATATACCGCTCCACAGCAAGCACTGGTTAAAATAATAAAACTATAATAATATAAGTAGAATGTAATCAGTTATATTGAACACCTAGAAAGAGACTTGTGCCTAGAGAGTTATTGACATATGTCCACTGAACCTAACTGTAAATTCATGTGTCACTACTGTCTACCCTGAGCATAGGAGAATATACTGAAGAGAAAAGACACTCAGTTGTGAGGTGAAATCAGGGCAAGTAGAAAAAACATGGTGTTAAATCAACCATGCTTTGCTTTTTATTTCCTCAGTCATTTAAGATGCAAATGTCTCCAATAGGCTCTTCATCTCAAAAGCATGTACAATCATTGCATCAAATTGTTGTATGAAATTGAGGATCCAACGTCTAAAATCTCTTCCATTTTGGAATATGAATGTTACAGAAGGTTGTGGTAAGGGACAGCTATCATCGATCACCCGTTGACCTGCTGGCACTAACTAATCAACAAGTTAAACTGATTGACTTTTCTCTATCGGACAGTCATTGAGGTTTTCCTGAACTGTTGACATAAGTTTCTGAAGAATGTAATGAAATACTGTAGTTTTAAGAGTTTCCTTCACTGTGACTATGCAAACCAGGCCAAAGTGGTTGTGAAGTGTAGAGCGATATATTTCTAATATCTATCATTTTAGTAAATATAAAAATATTCCATTTCAACGTAAATATCCAAAAACTACTATTTTCAGATTTTTTTTGTTATATTCTTTATATAAATGCTTTGAATATGAACAAGTAACAGTAAAACAGATAAAATTGAGCAAAACAACAAGACAAACAAAAAGTAAGCCAGGAAGGCATAAAAGTATCTGTTAACCTAACACTACATTATGGCAGGTGCAAAGAATACAGAAAGAAAAATTTAGAATACAGAGGGGAGCTCTTCACTGCGTCTGTTTCCTCTCGCCTCGGCCACGGTACCATGCTTTTGGTTCCTGATATATGTGATGACTGTTTTATGTTTGCCTTATATGATTCTTCTAGGATACGCAAAATGGCTGCCTCCACTTCTGATGGTTTAAGACAAGGACGGTCTTCTTCGGGTCTCCGTGTGGTCTCCTGGAACGTAGGTGGGTTAAACTCACCCATAAAACGTAGAAAGGTGATTACTCACTTAAAATCTTTAAACCCTGATGTTGCCATGCTTCAGGAGACGCACTGGAATGACCCGCAGAATGCTACCTTAAAAAGCCCATGGATTGGGGAGTGTATCACCGCTTGCCACACTGTCAAAACCAGGGGTGTGGCCATCTTGTTACATAGAGGTCTATCATATGTGATCAACGACAAAGTCATTGACCCACAGGGCCGTTACATTATTCTTTTTATTACAATAGCAAATGAGCAATTTACTTTGATTAATCTTTACGCCCCTAATGGCCCAAACAGGGCCTTCTTTGCATCAATATCTCACCATATACTACAACAGGATACTCCCAACCTGGTGGTGGGGGGGTAATTCTGTGGACTGCCCCAATCTTGACAGGTCTTATATCCGTCCCGACACTCAGTCTTCGCCGTGGGAAGGGATCCATCTTTTAAAAAATAGGCATAAACTCATTGATCCTTAGAGACTCTTAAATCCCTCGGATAAATCATATACTTTTCACTCCCGAGTGCACAGGACTTTTTCTAGAATAGATTACCTCCTTTTGGCAGATCACCTTTTTTCTAGGCTAATCTCAGTGGTACTCGGGGATATCGTAGTAGTGCCCATTCTAATGGTTTTGCAATCCTCGGACTCCAACCCGCGTCAATTCATCTGGAGATTTCCTACACACCTTTACGACTCAGATGATTTTAAAGAGTTCTTGAATTCACAATGGTTGGAGTTTGTGGATAATAATGTAGAGCATTGGGGGGATCACCTTTTATTTTGGAATACGGCAAAAGTAGTGATGCGAGGTCATATAATTTCCTACCAGGCTAAGCAAAAAAAAGTATTCCGGGACAAATACAATACTCTCCTAAGGGCGACGCAATTAGTCTTTTTTAACTACACTAACGGCCCAACTGAGGAGCTACTGCAGTCATACATAACAGAGAGACAATTATTAGAAGCGTTTCTGACTTCCCAAGCTCGGGTTCATTGCGATTATACAAAAAATAAATTTTATCGTTGGGGCAATAAATCGGGTAGACTGTTATCGAAAATGTCTAAACCTACTAAAAAGAAAGCCCCCATTCTGGTGATCCAAGATGGCCACCTTAATCGGCGGCTAACTACTGCGGGACAAATAGCGGAAGCTTTCAAAACTTATTATGAGGAATTATACTCGGCACCCCTAGCCAATCCACCCTTGCATGCCCATTTATTAGACAAGGCTGGTTTGCCCAGATTATCCGAACTACAAAAGGAAATATTGGGCAAGGACATTTCGGAGGAGGAGGTTAAGCTGGCGATTACGTCCCTACATAATTCTAAAACCCCCGGCCCTGATGGTTACCCAGCTGAATTTTATAAGCTGCTTAAAAATAATATTTCGCCGTTCCTCACGGAACTGTTTCAAGTACTTTACACAGAACAACCCTCTTACCCATCTTTCAATGAGGCTAAAACAGTTTTTATTCCAAAACCCGGAAAAGACCCAGAGCTTGTCACATCATATCGTCCCATCACTTTACTGAACCAAGACTGTAAGTTGCTAACCAAAATTGTAGCTAACCGCCTCCAGTCTATATTACCTGGTTTGTTAACGCCTCACCAACTGGGCTTTACACATCACCGCCATTCAGTGAAGGGGGTGAGATCTGCTATTGCAGCGGTGGTAGCAGCTTGTCATCCCTCTTCGCTAACAAAGGATGGAATCCTGCTGAGCCTTGACGCAGAGAAGGCCTTTGATAAGGTGTCCTGGGCACATCTACAGAAAATTTTTGAATACCGTCGCTTTGGCTCTACTTTTGCAAATTTCATTAAGTTTTTATATAATAACCCCAAAACAACCCTTGTAATAAATGGCCTTAACACTGAATCGGTAACTATGTTTAGGGGTACCCGACAAGGTTGCCCCCTATCCCCGTTGCTATTTAATTTGGCTTTGGATCCCCTCTTACGTCTCTTGCAATCTTGTACAGTCTTTGAAGGGATTGGGATAGGGCAGATGCAAACAAAGATTACGGCGTTTGCTGATGATCTGTTATTATACATCGGTAACCCAGCTCAATCCTTAACTCCTATTTTGGACCTAATAACAAAGTTTGGGGAGGTCTCTGGTTTTAGTGTTAACTGGGAAAAATCGGTAGCAATGTCCTTAACGACTAGGGTGAAGCCCAGATGGGCAGAGGGTTTTAATATAACATGGACTAAAACTGCTTTGACATACCTAGGGTTACAAATCCCTAAGAATATTCATAAGCTTTACTCTCTGAACATGAAGAAATTAATTAAAGATGTGCTTGCAGAAATTAACAACTAGCACAAACTTCCCCTCTCTTTTTTGGGAAGAGCAAATCTACTCAAGATGGTTTCGTTCCCGAAGTTGCTTTATCCCTTACAAATGCTCCCAATAGTGCTTTCCCCAACAGATGAAAAACGTATCTATACTGCTTTACGCAAATTTATATGGAAGGGTAAACCCAGAGAATTAGCCTATTTAAACTGCAAATGAGTAAGAACAATGGAGGGATAAACTTCCCTAATTTAAAGCTATACAATCAAGCTAGCCAGCTGAGATTTATTAGAGACTGGTTACATGGAACTGCAGTATATACCATCACGCCAATTGAACAGTCCTTTTTGGCCCCTATGACGTTACCCAATTTCCTACATTTGCGTAGGGTAGATATCCCAAATGAAGTGGAGGAGAACCCACTTTTAATGTCTGCATGGAAAATGTGGCATGGGATACGCTCTAAAATGGGACTCAATAGCCATAAGACACTCTTCCTGCCTCTTGGCAGAGCGTTGTACACTTTTACCACATGGAGGGACAGGGGGCTTAATAACATAAAATTTTTGGTAGACCCCCACAGGCAACAAGTCTTACCTCGATCAATTATACAGGAAAACTGCAATATACTAAACACACATGATTTTGCATTATGTCAAGCGATTCATTATGTGCGACATGTCACCAATGCTTTTTCGGCTGCGGACTGGATAAATGATTTGGACAGGATGTTGAGTAACCCGCCTAACCCAAGAAATCTTATATCTACTCATTATAACATGCTTAGAGCGGTGTGGGCCTCACAACAGACCCAAGCTATGTTTGTAAAATGGCAGGATGTGTTCCCAACCATTGATCTAGAAAAGGTGCTCCAGACATTTACATATTCTTGCTCGATATTGCGAGCAAATACTTATAGGGAAATGTTCTTTAATATTTTCTATAAGGGTTATTACTCGCCTAATAGATGCCGCATTGCGGGCATGCCCAGTACGGGTGCATGTCCAAAATGCAATTCTCCAAATGCTACTTTTATGCACTGTATATTGGAATGCCCTAGGATTAAAAATTTTTGGCGACAGGTGCAGATGTACACCACAAGACATTTACTTAGCTATGTACCTTTAACTCCGGAATGGGCTGTTCTGGGTATGTTACCTTCTAACATTAAATATACCAAAGAAAGCAAGCAGTTGGCCCTGATAATATCGGCAGTGGCGCGGAAGTCTATACTCCACATGTGGATAAAATCTGAACCCCCTACTGTGAAATTGTTCTGTACCAAATTATATTTTGTGTTCCGTATGGAATGGCTGGAGGCATCCTTGCATAAGGAACAACGTATAGAGAAATTCTTTTTATTATGGGAAGCCTATATTGATACCCTGCCCACCTCTATAAGGTCTAACATCCATAAATGTTTCCATACAGTGGGGTGGTACGAAACGAGAGTCTGGCAATCAGACCCACCCATCTGGTTGAAGGATACATGATGCCTTTTCTTTTTGTGGCTTTGAGGAGGAAGGGCTTGGATTAGATGGAACAAGGAAAGGCCGGGGCGGGAGGATCAGACGCGGTGTATTGAACGCAGTGGAATGTTAAGAGTTGATATAGGTTGATACGTTTACTATGCTCTGTTATATGAATTGCAAAACATATTATGTATGTTCTTATGTACATTGATTATATGTTAACTGTTATAATGCTGAACC
>WWET01000866.1:485768-497001 GCA_011038615.1 Limnodynastes dumerilii | reverse complement strand
GGACGTGACGTTGCTCCCGTATATAGAATTGATAAAGGGAGTAAAAAGAGAGAGCGGTATGCCTGTAGTGTGATACTTTAGGAGGCTCAAATTATAATTCAACCATTAATTGCCCTGGTGGATTGTAATATAACCCAAATATATGGGACGTTGCTCCCGTATATAGAATTGATAAAGGGAGTAAAAAGAGAGAGCGGTATGCCTGTAGTGTGATACTTTAGGAGGCTCAAATTATAATTCAACCATTAATTGCCCTTATATGGTGGATTGTTACTATGTATCAAAGTAACATCTCATAGGTAGACCAAGACACATCTAAGTAGCTCTATACCTAAAGTGTTATTATATCTAAAAATGTAAGTTTGCAGATGTGGCATATATGGCAAAGTTCACCTCATTTAAAAAAATAAAATAAAACAACTTCACGTTGCAGAGCATAATAGGGGTGAAAATTCTTCTCTTAAACTCCCAGAAGTATGTTATGGCAACACGATAGAGTTATACCTCTCAGGAGAAGGTTAGCTTGGAGTTCATTGACAACACTATAACTATTATATTTGTGCCAAATACATTGGGAAAGAAAGTGATACCCAGGAATTTTTCTGCTTGTTCCAGCGATTGTTTACAGTTATCCAGTGCTATATTATGTGAGTTCATAAAATGCTCTGGAATTACATAAGAACAGGAAGTGAATAATTTTATTAGTCATACGGTTTCTAAGCATGTGACCCATTAATGAAGTCATGAGAAGATAGTTATTCAAATGTTGCTGTCTTTTTAAATATATTACTGGATTTTTAAAGTTGCTTTTGATCTAGGATTTTTGTAATTAGTTTAAGTGACACTTGCAGGAGTTCTAAAATTTAAGGTAGGCCTTGGCTATCAGAAGTTTTTTGGCTTAGATTTGTTTTATAAGAAAAAAAACTTTTTTTATTTTGAATCTCATCTAATTTTTCCTTGTTTTTTTTCAGAGAGAGCACAGAAGGTGCAAAAATCATACTGACTGTCGATGAGAAAACAACAAGGATTAGAAACCTTAAGGTAACATCCTTTTTTCTCTTTATGTAACACTTTATATGGTTACTGCCACCACATTGACAGCAAGAATCTCTTTTCTGTTCTGGCATTACAGTAAGGCATAAACAGGGAGGAGGGTGCTACAGGGGAGCATATAATGAGCAAGGGGTCTATACTATAATAAGTCAGTTGAATCAATGTAAATCTTGAGGCAGGGACTGTTAAATGTTGCATACAAAAAGCACACTGCATAGATATACAGCGAGGTCCACATTTCTGAGAGAAAAATGAAACTTGGCTTTTATCATTGTGGTTAAACATCCTATGTGCCAGATACAGATACACCGTGGTCAGTGTTTTTGCCACCCTTTAATCCTACGCTGTGTAATATTTCCTAAATAAAAGGAAACGGCTTCGGCCATTTTTGGCACACATAAGTGTAAAACAATTGTAAAAAGCAATAGGAGGAAAAAAAATAGTAAAAATGTCGAAATTGCCATGACACGTTTATTTTCAACCTTTTATAGCATGTTAGGAAAAAGTGCAATATTAGATATGAGTGGTATAAATTATACTGGTCAACAAAATTGATATTATTTTTTTGTCACAAGAGTTAATGTTGGTGCATTGATTATATTATTGCTGTGATGAATTCAAACAAGTGTTTTAGAGGGACTATCACACAAGAATTGGCTGGGAATAGGTTCAGGTGTGATCCAAGGATCTTCAGAGACATGCTGTACTCCATGGTCTACCAACTCTTTGTAATTTGCTGCCTTATGGTTCACTGAGAAGGGAAGTACGGACAGTACAGTGGCTCAGTGAAGAGCACTTGAACTCTCAGTGCTGAGGTCATAAGTTTGATCCCCAGACTAGGCCTTATCTGTTCTTATCTGCTCTCCTACATTTGGACCTTTGAATCAGGAATACCGTAGCCTCCACAGAGGAGACTTCTATACTTAAATTTGAATCAGGGTCAAAATTATTATCAACCAGTGTTATTATTGCTCACATGATTTTAGTTAACTAATCAATTTAGAAATCAATTACTCGTGGTGCTAACTGTGGAAAAAATAACTCTAAAGAGCTAAGGGTTGGTCTGGAAAAATCTTGAATGATTGTATCAACCCATACCATAAACCACACACTAAACCAATAAGGTCTTTATGAACAGAGGCCAAGGAGGACCCAACTGCTGAAACAAACATGGAGGATCAGATCCACAGATATGATTTTTCAGCATTTCCTTTGGTGGCAGTATATAAGTGTGGTTACATTGTAATACCAGGCCCCAGTTGGTTGCAAGCACAACCTGCTCCATTGGCATTCTGGATAGAGAGGATTTCTTTCCAATCAGGTAACACAGATTTATGTGCATATGTGAAACACACAAATTAAGGATACCTGATCCAGCCACTTGGAAAACAGGAAAAGATAACACATTCTGGATCTGGTCCATAGGTAGGGACGTACCTAGACAAACCACAGTCCTTTTGGACAAATATTCTGTTGACAAAACTAAAATAGAGTTTTGCAGTCCAGTGATTTCTTTATAGGTAAAGCTTTTAGGGTGAAGAACACCCCATTTACAGTTAAACATACAGTAGTAGAGGATCCTTATGTTGTGGAACAGCTTTGTTGCATCTGGTTCTGGAACACAAGATACATAACCAAAAGCTAAAAAGAACAGTTGGAAGGAACCATTGGACTGTTTTAAACTGACAAAGAATTCTGATCTCAACTCAAAAAAAGCTCTTTGGATAGATCTGAAATGGAAAAAGGAATCCT
The DNA here is from genome assembly GCA_011038615.1 of Limnodynastes dumerilii. Lineage (NCBI taxonomy): Eukaryota > Metazoa > Chordata > Amphibia > Anura > Limnodynastidae > Limnodynastes > Limnodynastes dumerilii. Next base: position 494,196 of record WWET01000866.1, on the reverse strand, counting down.
GCAAGCATTTAAGTGCTACAACACATTGCAATAACGGGTTCAAGAAGCTTTAGATGGCTACAAGAATTATTTGGCATGAGACGATGTCACCAAAGTTTATAACCTAATATTAAGGAAGAGTGCCTTTAATACTGTCTACATCATAGATTATTATTTATCTTTGATGTTATTACAAATAAGTAATACTCTGGTTCCTAACATTGGGCATCGTATGATAATATTCTGATGATGTGAAGTTAACATATTTCTAGTTATATTTGAAAATTTTGCAAAGGTTATACAAATGATTCATGGGGGATGATAATGTTGACCACAACTGCATCTATCTTCCTACAATTGTGTCAATTAAACCTTTCCCTAAAACAGAAAAGTCTGCCATACATGGTAAGAAAGTGCATGCATGGTGGGCCCATTTGCTGGGCAAAGTTGAATAGGGTTTTAGAAATCATTAAAACATTGGTTACTTATTATTTAGCAGCTACCAGCTTCCTGCAGAGATCAGACAATGGAACTGTAGTCACCTATTCAATGTCCTACAGAAAGAGTTTATGACTTATCCTGTGAATTGAATGGGTGATGTCTGTGATTTGAATGGGTGATGTCAGCTTCATTGTCTGATCTCTGCAGGAAGTCATCAGCTGCTAAATGGTAAATTAACTTTTAATGATTTACTAATGGGCTGCAATCTAGCTTCCCCCTTGTCGGAAAATGAGAATCATGGTAGAGAGTGCTTTACTTGAGCCCAGCTGTACATTCAGTTATTCATTCTGAATATAATGTTATTTGAACCAAGAAAACCTCTACAGTATTCTATAGCTTGCCACATTTTTTAAAATTGCACAGGGTATATTTAAGCTGATGTCTTTGTTTGTGGTAAGCTTAACATAACTACAGTATACCACACCTTGTGTTCACTGCACAGAAGAGAAGAGATGAAACCATATAGATAAGAGAGCGTTCAGATTCATTCATTAGATCCTAATTACCACCTTTCAAATACTCTTATCTTTGTAATTATGTGACCTATTATAACAGGCAGGAGGAGATGCCTTCACTAGGACCTCACTATTAAATAAAGACTATGGTCTTCTAATAGAACGCCTGTTGCAGTCAACGTCCTGAAGAAAGTGGGTATATTTCAGGGAAAGCGGTTTCCATGGAGTTGTTAAATAAAGGAGTAATTATGGCTTGACTTAATGTATTCAAGAAATTTATTTTTAGATATTTTAGATATTTATTTTTATGGGACCTGGCAGTCATTGATCCCAAATGTGTATGCATAAAAAATACATGGTTAGTATAGACATGATAGTAGATGGTGATCATCCACCATAAGATATCATGGTAGACAGTAGAAACCTATAAGAAATATTGCTTGTGGTGGGTGTACTTTACATATCTAACATTCTCAATGTAAATAAGTAAATTTAACCTCTATAGGATGAGAAACAGGAGGACTGGTGCTCCATACCAAACAATATATAACATTATGGCCTAGATTTACTAAGTTTCTCTAACGAAAAAGTATGGAGAAGCTGCCCCTAGCAACCAAAAGGATTCTAGCTCTAGCTTTCCTATTACATACTAGAAAATGTCTAGAATCTGATTGGTTCCTATGGATAACATCTCTATTTTTCCTTGTGAGAAGTTTAGAAATCTAGCCCTATGTGTCATGCATAAACATTTTATTTATGTGTATGCTGAAATTTGTTATGGAGCACTGGACCTGTTTTATATTCATTGTCATTTTTGTTCCTTGGCTGCACTTTTTTCATTCATGTGTACATTTCCACACATTTCATATATTTGCACGGCCTGTGTTTTCTTGTTACTGTTACTAGTCTTTTTTGCAAGTGTTACTCCCAGGACCGTTTCTAAGGGCAGGTAAGTTATGGTTCCTAGGCCGTGGTTACATAGACTGTGGCATACATAGACCCAGCAACAGGGGGGGACAGCTTTGTCAGGCCCCAAGGTTCAGAGGGTTCAGGTATACATGTCTATGTATGCCTGGGCACATCAGATAACAAATGCGTCAGGCGTCCTTTATTTAAACAGTACTGGTTATACAGGGCTCCTACATAAAGACGCTGACCTAACATTTGCAGCGTCGTTCAATGAAACAGATTTGTTCTTAAAGGGCTCCCATAGGAGCTTATGTGATCGACACAGTTAGGTCAGCTGATAGCACCATGGAGGAACAAGACCACAAAGGTAGGTAAAGCTTAGACTAGTTAGGGCAGAAATAGAAGCTGCACACACTTGCAAGGGGCATAAATGAAGGCTGGACACACATACAAAGAAAGAAGTAGATGGCTGGTGCCATACAAGGGGACAGAAATTAATGGCTGGATGCATACATACCTTTTTTATTTACTTTTTTTTGAGGGGAGCTCCAAAACAGTTTTCTGCCCTGTGCTCCGCTAGATCTAGAAACTCCTCTTTTGACCCTTCCCAGTTATAGCTGCGGCCTACCTTTTATACAGAGGGGTGTTTTACCACAGACATCCTAAGAACACATTGCAACACATATTCAACCTTGACAGGATGTAAAACACCTTGCTGAACTCATGCACTTTAATAGAATATGTTTGTGCAGCTGGTGCATGCTGTTTTTAGGTCCATTCTATTTCTGCATATAGACAATGTTTGTGGTTTCATTATTTTAGGATCAAATAAAGAAAAAATCTTGTGTTTTGACATGAATCCAATTTAGAAATATCTGCAGAAGTGAGAGAACTTACCACTTTCTGATGGGAGGATGTGTATGGATTGAGTGAGCGCTACTTAACATGAACTGTGCATGCACCAACATGCCAAAACATTTTGTTATGTGGGCGATTTATTTATATTGGGGTAAGTGATAGGAAGGTAAAAACATTGTTTGGGGGGGAGGGGGGGATTATGTACTTTGCACCTCTCGTTTACTCTCTGCAAAAGGGCTTTCACACAGGGCATGCATAGTTACATTTTACTATCCAATGCGATGCTACTCGCCTTGGGCCAGATCCAGACCATGCATGCTTTCTGTACGTGTGGAGATCTGCAAAGTAAGAGGGAGTGTAGTCCCAGGCACTTCCCTCTTTCAGAAGTAGTTCCTACCTTAACCTCTACACGAGGATCAGCGTAAGTACTGTTCCCCGCCCCTTCATTTGCATGTAACTTTGTAGGCGGAGGGAGGCCTTTACATTGGACAGTATGGGCTGGGTTAGGCCGTCATGTACGTAAATCCATTACGTACGTCAGTAGTTACGCTATGAAAAGTTAAGTTAAGGTAGGGTTTGGGCAGTGTAAAACGCCCAAAGTACGTATGAGCGAGGGGAGTGCATAGAAAATACGCTAGCACTTAGGTCTGGATCTACCACATGGACATTAATTTTTACTGTAATAATATTGATCCATTGAAAGTACTCCTAGGTATTCTTCTTTTCTTTTTCCTCTGGTAAACTCAGTGAAAGCTGTGAGCTTATAGTTCCCAGAAGACATCAGAAAATCATAAACAGATGTGGAATGTCGTCCATAACCCACCCTTCTTTGTGTCCCAGGAAATCTCTTAAAGATCAGGCTTAACTTTAGATCTTTCCAACTATTCAGCAAGTGCTTTAATCAAGACTGAGTTACACTTTCTAATTAAGGAATATGTACACCCTGCACAAAGTATAAAACTAGTGCTCTATTGTGGCGTTCACTGGTTACAATAACTTCTGATTACAAGGAAATTTCTATCATTTAAAGGGCAAATGATAACTTTATTTAGGAGTGCAAAAGTAAGATAGCAGATATTAGGAATGTACTTTTTCTTTTCATACATTTATCTTTCTAGCACTCTTCCATATGATCCAGCTTTCATACCTCTTTCTATCCTTTTGAGTTTGTCTTCGCTGAAGTTTTATTAGCTGCAAATATCTCATAATTTTTTTTTAAACAATTAAACACACATTTTCTATATACATTTTTTACTGTACTTGAAAAATGGCACATTCATCAAGTAGTTGGGATATTTTAAAAGGTTGATTTCTGCTAGTAATAGCTCTATTCTCCTTATTCCTCTCTCAATTAAAAATTGTATATTTACATTTCTTGGCTAGATGATGCTTATGTGTAACAGAGAATTCAGACATATCCTTCTTATAGATTGCTATTATTGAATATGAATGTATTCTCAATGTGCTGATATTGAAGCTATTTCTAGATTTGTTATTTACCCCTTTTAGTCTGGTTTGGGGGGGTAATAAAAGTCACAGCCGTCTTCATTTTCTTTGTCTGTCCCAAGTCAGACAAGAATTGCTTTCCAGCCTCATATGCAAATCTATAGGGCATATATAATTATGTAATAATAAAAAAGATACTGTGATGTATATGTAGTGTGTGTATCTCTTTTGATTTTGTTTCTATTTGGTAGTGATCAATCATGTGACTTGCTATCCAATTATGATTTCTAATGAGCTTGATTTTCTTTGTTTAATTTATTAGTGAAATCTTTGCTAAGTTTTCTGAAAGGCTACTCCAAGCACGGCGCTAATACTGATCTACTTTATTATTAAATTATAAATCTAAAATCAATATACTGAATATTAAGCTCCAGTATAAATACAGTACAACCAGGGGTGTAGGAACAGGGGGGTCAGTTCCCCCCCCCATGATTTTTGTTGGGAGGGTAAAGACTGTGTTACCCTCCCAACAAAACTGCACAAAGGTGAATGAGGATGAATAATAGCTTTATTTGAACTCGTCAACTGTTGTCACTTCTGTTTACCAAAAATAAAGTTGTCTTCATGTTTGTTCTGTACATTCTCTTCTTGCAAACACCTTTTCTTTCTTTCTTAGAATCTCCACTCATTTTACTATCACAATGTGCTGTAAGAATAAGCGGACACAGGAGAACGGGAAGCGCTACTTCCCAATGACTGGTCTTATAAGTTGAACGACAATGCAACAGAGAGAGCGAGTAATTGTGGCTTGTGGACGGTATAAAACGTTAGCAGCAGTCTCATTGTTGCCAGATCATCGGGTAGATAACGGTTGCCTTAAGAATTGTAGAGCCGTGGTGCCAGACCCTGACCTAGGTACGACGGGACTTACGCAAGTCCTTTGGTTCATGGTGCCTGGAGCACCTCATGAAAAAGGGGCTTCAGTAGTCCTTGGCCTTCCCCCCCCATGAAAATTTTTGATTTATAATGTAATAATAAGTAGTATTAGCGCTCTATTTCTATGGTGGTTTATTTTTTGTTTCATGAGGATTAGTCATCCTTTAAGAGCAACTTTACTGTTCGATTACTACAGCTAACATACTGATATCTATAAGCACCAATTAAGCCTATTTGTGTGTGTTTATTCCAAGCAGAGTATGACCCGTCACAGATCTACTGCAATTATCCTAATGTACTCCCATGTGATTATTTTTTTCGTTAGTGTGCTATAGAACTTGTAAAAATAGATCTACAGAATGTGGCACCATAAATGTGTGCAGTTCTCATAGAGGAATCAGTTATAACATTTGTTTAGTCTTCATAGAGTAATAACAGTAAATGAGGGGTAGCTTACAATATACACTGGACTGTACTTGGCACAATTAAGAAAATACTTTTGACTGGATTTGCTTTGTTTTTTGCCTTTTCAATTTTTTTTATACAAGGGATCAGCACATGCTTTATTATAGTGGGGTGAAGTATCATTTTTTTTTGTTTTATTTTTTTAAACACAAAGAGACAGATTTACTAAGCTGCGGGTTTTGAAACGTGGAGATGTTGCCCATAGCAACCAATCAGATTTTAGCTGACTTTCTCTAGTATGTAATAGGAAAATGAGCTAGAATCTGATTGGTTGCTATAGGCAACATCTCCACTATTCCAAACCCTCAGTTTAGTAAATCTGGCCCAAAGAACACAGATTGTGTTATGTTGAGAGGCTGCATTATTTTAAAACGCACAACACAATGCACAAGCACTGATACAGACACTAAAATTGTTAGATAAAATGCCATGGGTATAGGTCTTGTAGCAGAAAACTACAAGTATATTTAGATTCAGTTCCTGATACAGGGAAAAAATACAAACATTGATAAAGACAACATGGCAAAAAAAAAAGTGAAAATGTTTTAATGGGTTAACACCTGTTTAAATGGATTACAGGTGAAGCCAGAACAGAGATTAATAGAAATGATCTCTCAACCATAAGCAATAAAGAAAATTGGAAACTGTTATAGGATATATTGCCCTCATGTATATGTTTCACCCAATGTGTATTATCATTCTCTGGCACAGTACTAGCAATAGTGCAATAATGCTGGACTTAAGTGTGCTCACAAAGCCTAAGCATTTGTGCAAACAGGAGTAAAATCAGAACATCCTTCTAATTTAATCCTCTAGTAAACAAAACCATTTTATCTTTTTAAATCTTTCATTACATATTAGCTCATGGTTTTTCAAATGTTTGCATTTTTTATTATTTGGGGAAATGATTTAATTTTTCAGTATGTGGCATATGGCATGAGGTGTATCTGGAATATTGGTCACTAGGCTAGAACCCATAGGTATTTTTCACTGATTCAGTCACAGCAGAACTGGTACTGATGGATACAGGTATTAATATAACACAATGTTTCAAGCAGGGGAAATTCTGTAAATGAAGCACGTTTTGTAGGACAGTCTAAATGTTTATGGCTGGGAGGGCATTGAAATGTGGAGAATCTAGATGCTGTTAGCCTTACTATATAATTGCATCCTGCCTGCCATTTATTAAAGGTGAGTAAGTGATCGTCCATATTTGTTTATCAAGGTTTCAAAGTACATTACTTGTTTGTTAGGATGTGAATGGATCATGCATGTAAACAGATTTACCAAAATAAGTTAAAAAGGAATTACGATTAGAACAAAATATAGCAGAGGAGCATCTGTGGGATAGTCTGCTGTCCAATGAATCAGAGCAGTCCTATATACACCATTATGGAGCAATAAATGACATGGCAGCAAGCATCAGGTTTCATGTACACACAGGTCAGGTGGTCTAATTAACATAAAACTCTTCGTAACGCATTACCAAAGTGAGATGTAACGCAAATATACTCCAAAATTCACAAGGCCAAGTTTACAACTGAATGGAGAAAGCTTGTTCATTATTCCAAAAGGTTTAGTACACGCAAGTACAATGGTCACCATTGCAGTGCTGAATGTTAGAACAGTGAAAGTGAGGCAATAACCAGTGTTTGACTTCCCTGGATAATGTTGAATATGGACAAAGGCTTCATAAATGAATATTGGTACATTGAATATTAATTCAAATGCCTCTAAATGGCCAGCAATTCTCATTGTCCACAGACCTGTTTAATGAATATTAGATTTGGCATTAGCGATGTCTAGGCGTATCCTTTTGTTCAGTGAGTTCCTATGTGAATATGATGGAACAATAATATTAATTCAAAATTTACACACTTATGAAACGACTACACCAGAATTGCAATTGCATTGCATACAGGGAAATACAATTTATAAGTAATTTATATTAACTGATTTGTCAGAACTATTTTAATTTATCTTTAACACATTGTCCAGTTATATGTGGTTTCACTAACACTATGGACAGAGCAAAATGTAGACCAAGTGAAATGCTGGGCAAAATGTGCAACTTTTAAAATAAGCTCTAAACACAGTGTTTTCATACTATAGTTACTTTAGAAAATATTTTTATGATTACTTGTATAACAAGTGACTACTGAGTACTGCTTCGTACCTGCTTAGGACAGTTTGCTTGAATGCAGTTATTATAATATAGCTTTTTTGGTGCAAAGACCTCAACATTTATATAGAAAATAATGAATATTTGCTTTTGGATATTTGCACCTATCTTAAAGCTACTGTAAAATGCATTAACAATTTATGAATTTAACTACTTGCTAGCTATAAATTACTTGATAGTTCACCTACATTACAATTAAATTGTAACTTGTGCCCCACAAATAAGACAATTAAGTCTCCTGGTGTAGAGTTTGTGAATCTCATCTAAAAATAAACATTTCTCATTTCTTATGTAAATAATATATATATATATTCAAGCAGATATTTCCCACACTCCTGAACTCTAGTAACCTATTAATAGAGCTGTACTCAAGTCTCGTTCATATTAGAGACTGTTTGTTTTGTTTTTAATTTTAAAACATCATAGACTAACCAGTGAAGATGCCAGTGTTAGTGGATTGAGAGAGGCAGAGAAAGAAAAATGGAATGGAAAATGGTGACCCTGAATTTTAACTTCATAAAATACTTTCTTATGAAAATCGACTGTTGTATTTATTTATATAGTTTGCTTGCATGCACAAGGAAACCTCCCCCTTAGCGCTGATGGTGCTTAGACTAAGAATGGTTGAAAACTATATGGTGGGATCGATCCACACTGGAAAAGCCTAGTGTTGGAAGTAGTTAAAAAATAAATAAAT